>PVKE010045053.1:0-12768 GCA_004027555.1 Craseonycteris thonglongyai | reverse complement strand
TGGGGGTTATGTGCTCTACCCACCATTCAGAGTGCTAAGGACCAACCTTGCCCAAAACCCTTCCCCCAGAGCCTCAGAATTCGTCTGTGGGATCCAGGACATGTTTCAGGGTAGAGTGGTATGTAATAGTATCACAAAGGTAGAGGAGTCATCCCAGGTAGATGATCTCAAAAATCACACAGGGACTAGCAGAAGTACCCTTGTAGAGGGTAAGAACTTGATTGATTAACTAAGGCAAGAAGAGGCAGGTGGAGACAGCATAGCTGGATATGAGGAGAGCTGGAAAAAGGGGGTTCTACTAAGCAGAGTGGATGAGCAAAAGTTCTGCATTCTCCATGTGTAATCCTTCCTGCTGGGTTGAAGTACTAGCAGTAGTGGGTCGAGCTGGCTCTGGCTGGTGAGAACTGCTTGTGTGTATCTCTTCCCAGCTCCACATCCTGTGATATCAGATAGGCAGCTTGAAATCAGCCATGGTAGAATTATTCAGAATTCATGCCACAGAAATAGGCATATGTTGTAAACCAGAGCTTGCATTTTAAACACTCTTCCAGAGAACTGGATGTGAAATGTTTACAAGCACACCATTGGGCCCCAGACTCTTCAGTAATAGAAGTCAGAAATTCACGTGTTGATTTCTGTCTTGTTTTCTTGGGAGCTCTTACACATCTGTCAGCTTGCTTTCTGACAGGCTGATCTGACCTTGCTCCAAACTTACTGAAGGAGGTCTGTCTCATTAGGCCACCGGGGCCCAGTATTTGATTGTGAGTTGGAATCAGGCATTTCTGCCCTGGGGAAGTGCTCACACTCCAGAATAGTCCTGCCGTGAACTTAGTGCCCTGGGCGCTTTGCTGCTTCTGACCTGCCAGATTGTTTATCTGGGGGTGAGAAGGTTGAGGAAAAACAATAGTGTTGCCCTCCCTGAACTTCACTGTACTCACAGAAGTCTGTGGTTGGTAGTCAGGCTTAGGCCGGTCTCTTGGGCGATTCTGATTTCAGAAGTATTTAAAGAAGTGGAAAGCCCTGAAAATTTCATGCAAGTTTGATGAAATGCAATGTGACACTGGTCAGATTTTACCAGGACCTCAAACCCAAGTATGTACTGATTTTGCATGTAGCTGTTAAGCATGCTTTTATAATGTCATTTAAATATTGAAAAAAAAATCACTGCTACTTGTATATGAAAGACTCACATGGACAATAACAGAAGTGTTTAACTTCCTTAGAAAAGTCTATAGGGCCCAGAATAACTAGTATTTTTATACAATAAGAAACCATGTGTGTGATATAAAGAGGAAAATAGCATCCTCTGTTTATGGGAGGTAAAATCAGTTGTTGAATGATAAGCATATCCATTGACACTTGCATGAGGCAACTAGCTTGCAGTTATGTGGCAGCCTCTAGCTGAGTGGAGGCTTGTGAAGTGGATGCCATATTTTGGAAGAAGAAACAAGAAGGTGGCTAGTATACTGATGGACCCAAAATCGTTTAGTAGATGGTGAATTGTTAAAGAGAATCTGATGTAATTTGCTTTTAATTTAGTCATTGGAATACACAATAATTGTTGCTAGGAGCTTCTAGAGTTTTGGGAATTGGAGTACCGTATTTTCCGGCGTATAAGATGACCGGGTGTATAAGATGACCCCCTAATTTTACAGTTAAAACATAGGTTTAGGCCTATATTCGCTGTATAAGACTACCCCCCACTTCCGAGGCTGTAGTCTTATACAGCGAATATAGGCCTAAACCTATGTTTTAACTGTAAAATTAGGGGGTCGTCTTATACGCCCGGTCGTCTTATACGCCGGAAAATATGGGTACTCACGTTTATCTATGATTTCACCATCATAGGCATCCTTGGAGTGGCCTGGGAGTAATAAGGTTCTCTGAGATTTTGTACTGTAAGAAATCGCCATTGCTAGAGAGTGGGTGGTATCAAAATGGGCAACTGTCAGTTAGTCCTGATTGCCATTATAAGCCATTTGCTATTCTGCCGAACTCTCAAAGTTAGGGGGAAATATGTGATAGAAGCAAATGGAAACCAAGTGCTGTTTTAAGTACCTGAATACACTTTTATATCCACTCATTTATCTTCATTGTCTTACAGTAAAAAGAAAATGTTTTATGAAAGTTAAAAAAAGTGCATGATATAATATGCTTAAGATAGTAAAGATGAAATGAGGCAATGAGAACAATGAGGGTGAGGAATATCATGGAAAAATAGTTCATGTACATATATGTTCACTAGAGGTTGTGCACACATTAACTCTAAGCTCTGCAGGAACCAGAACTAAAGACGAAAAAGTATTGGCTCATGACTTAGAATGTCCATAAAAGTAAAACAAACCAATTGCTCAGCACAAACAATGTTCTTCCTGCCTGTGAGAAAGATTTCTCCTCTGGGTCCCCTTAAAGAGGACACTTTGTAGAATACCAAGCAGAATCGTCAATAACATCCTTAGAGCAAAGTTGCTGTGAGATTTTTGCAGGGCTCTTTCTTAAAATGGCTCTTGATTTGAGCTGATGGCGTTGCACCAAAATGTAACTCAGGAAACAGATACCAATGGGCAAGGCCATGAATCGGGCACACAGGTGCAGAACTTCCTGATAATCTAGCTTAATGGGAGAGCACATTTTAGAGTTTTTAGCAGAATAAACACACAGAACAAATCGATGGAATATCCTTTATCTAATTTTTCACAAACAATGTATTTCTCTGGTGAATTTTTCACGAATAAAGGTATAGTAAATTAAATATTAGTCTTTCTGACAGATACCTAGATTGTGGAGATTATAAAATTTATTTTATTTTTTTGACAGAGAGACAGAGACAGAAAGACAGAGAGAAGGGGGAGGTCCCAGAGCAGTCTCCATAGTTGTACATCATCAGTTTTCGACATGGCTTCACTCCACACAGGTGGGCGGGAGCTGTGCATGCTGGGAAATGACTGGGGACCTCTAACATGGGAGGCATGCCCCTGCAAGCTGGGGGCCAAACTGGGGGACCTCCCACATGGGAAGCTCACCCTGGCTAGAACCAAATGGGGGGCCACACCCTAGTTCAGCATATGGGTTTGCACAGGCCAGGGCCAGGATTTGATCCTTGGACCCGGGGGTCTCCAAAGTGAGTGCTTAGCCCACTGAACCATCCTGGATTCCCCAAGATTTTAAAGGCAGTGTTGTATTTATCTTACTAATGGACCTTGGAGTTATATCTTATTATTCCCATTTTATGGAAGAGCAAACTGAGATGCAAATAAGATTGATAATTTGTTTGAGGACACTCAGCTAATAAGAAGAGTGACTAACGTGGAGTTTAGAGGTCTTTTACTCCACTGTCCATTTCTTGACTTATGAACCCTCTGCTCCTGCTTCCCAAATATTTGGTGATTGAGAGGAATACCCCAGAAGGAGCATGGTTGGGGCTATGAGCTTGCTCCTTCTTGTTCTCCGTATCTCTAATACCAGCACTGGGCCCTTTATGCCTCTAAAAAGCCATACCTGGCAAAGTCTGGGCTTTCTGACTCCTCCCAGAGATATAGTATGTCCTATACATTTCTGTTAAACAGCCATTATTGTAAGACCATATACTCATAGATATGAATATTCAGTATCTTAAAATTTGCTGAGGATGGCCTTTGGGGAACAGAGGATAGGGGAAACTGATACTAAAAGATAACAGTTGGAAAACTTTGACACAGGGCAGCCTTCCCCAAGGTGATGTTTCTAGGTATGATCATCAAAGACCAATGGAGGAAAGGTGATGTCATTTCTGCAGGACTTCTCAGGGCATTTAGAAAGCTAGTGTGCTTCGTGAGAGACTGTGAGCACATATGCCCTGTGGGCTCCATAAATATATCAGAAACAGGATCTTTCTTCACAGAGACTCCTGTAGGACCAGTAGTGTACACAGTTCATTTGGGAAACATTACTGTACAAGACTGACTCTCATTTGGAGCCACTTGGGGAACCTTTAAACCTGATGCCTCAGACCCAAACTAGATCAATTAATTTGTAATCTTGGTAGTGGAGGAGTACTGGTATTTTTTTAAAGAAACTTTCCACGTGATTCTAATGCATAACCAGGATTGAGGATGAATAGTCTATGGGGACTAGGTCTCTAGTAATTTGGACACCTATGTAGCAAAGGATCATAAAGAATTTTTACCTCTTTAACAAGAATGACCTGGTAGAAAGCTGATGTCAGTGTCTTTATCACATAATCCTCTCAAATCCTACTAAATTTTGTTTCTTTTTAGCTTCCCCTGACTCTTGCTTTGTCTTCCAGCCCAAGTCTCCAAAGCTTAGTCTATACAACCTATCTATACAGTTCTCAATCTACTTCTAGGTCAAGAGAACTCTGGCTTTTGTCCATTACTTTCCTAAACTCTCTCTTGATTAGATTAGTAGCTAACAACCACCTAGTCCAGGGCAAGCCCCAATAGTTCCAAGTCTGGGATGTTATACATCTGAGTTTTATATAACAACATTTTAACTTTCACCAGTGCTGTATACATTAAGCCTTCCTTTTCTTATAACCTCCTTCCTTGTTTGCCCTTGATTTGGATGTTAATGTACTGAAATTTTAGAAAGTTTATAGATATTTGCAGATGCACATCAAAGATATCTATCATTGATTCAGATTCAATTATTTTACTTCTGAGCAAGTATGTTTGACAGCATTTTTAAAAAAGATTGATTTTTATTATTTTTATTATTTTTTGACAGAGAGAGAGACAGAAAGAAGGGGGAGAGCCCAGAGTAATCTCCATAGTCGACAGCATTAGTTTTCAATATACCGGTAGTTTCACTCTACAGTTCCTGCCCTGTGGGCGCGGGGCTGCACAGGGCAGGAACTGGGCTGGGAGACTACTGCATAGACTCCAGCAAGAACTGAACTGGGGGCACACCCCAGTTCAGCACATGGGTCTGCCAGGGCCAGGACTCGATCCTCCATTTTTTAAAACTACTATCTTTTTACCTTCTCCTGAGCCATTGCTTATCATCAAGTCCCTCACCAAGTTGGTCAAGTAATAAAATATACTTTTAGGAAAAGTTTTTGTTTGTAAACATTGCTACTGGTTATCTTTAGTCAAAGTCTGGAGCACAAAGGCAGGAAACAGCGGAAAACACGGATTTTTAATACCCTGTGTTATATCAGGAGCACATGGGTTGGTCAGAAAGAATTATTTCAACACAGGATCTAATTTGAATCTAACACTGTGGTAGAAAATAAAAAAGGTTATGAAGATATCTATGAATCCCTTCTTCACCTCTTACAAAGTACGTTCTGAATTTTGGGCTTTGAGGGATTCACTGTAATAACAGTTTATGAAACCAACACCAGGCCCAGATCCCTAAAAAAGCAAAAATGCATGTGAACTGCATTTGGGGAGTACTTGGGGGATAACAGGGAGCCCAACAGGAACAAATCATCAAGTATACCATCTGAGATTTGACTTCACACATGAAACCAGAGACAGGAAGATGAAAGTTAAGACTTTTTTATATAAAAAAAAAAATAAAAAAAAAATTAAGTGAGTCATGGTGTTTGCTAGATTTAGTTTGTTACAAGAGCCTTGGAAGAAATCGATTGAATTCTCGGGGTATGTAATCAGGTCAGCCACAGAGGCTGGAATAACGTTAGATTATAATGTCTCAAAGAATCCTAGAGTCAGAACAATGGAGAAACAATAAGAAAGCAGATGGAACACGACAGGAAACGGGCAGTGAGGTACCTGTGCTGAGAATGGAAAGCCAGCATGAGGGAGCTCAGAAGGGTAAATGGGAATTATGATCTGGCTGAGAATCTCTTTCCATCACAAGCTTTGAAAGGGAACTTTAAAGGCCAATTAAGAGATGGCCAGTTGTCAAATAGTCAGTTGAAAGCCAAGTGGACTTTGAAAAAAAAGCTCAAATTGCCCAAAGATATTCTTCAAAAGAATCAGGAAAAAGGCTGATGCGGAGAAATGGGCTGTATAAAATAACTCATGAAGGCTAAGTTTAAATGATACCAAACATTTTCCCCTGGCCACTTCAGTGGCTGGTAAATAGGGAGATGAGTGCAGCAGGTAGGAAGTGGTGTGGGGGACACACAGTGTGGGAATCAGGCCAGAGGACTGAAGGGGGTTATGAAACATTATGTGTAAAAATGGAGGAACCGGCCTTCCTGTGTACGGTACATTGAATGAGTTCAATAGCATTGAAGATTTTCTGTTCTGGGCTTCTGTTAGGGGGTGAATGGTTCCCTCCAAAACTCATAGGTTGAAGTCCTAACCTCCACTTCCTCAGAATATGATTTTATTTGGAAGCAGGGTTGTTTGAAGGTGTTACCAGTTAAGCTGAGGTCATACTAGAGTAGGACAGGCCCCAATCCTGTCTTACTGGTATCGTTCTAAAAAGTGGAAATTTGGACATAGACACACACACACACACACACACACACACACACGGATACTGCCATGTGAGGTCTGGAGTTGTGCTGCCACAAGCCAAGGAGAAGCCAAGAGAGAGAAGCCTGGCGTCTTCTGAGAAAGCATGGTGCTCTGACATCTTGTTGTTGAACTTCTGGCTTCCGAAAGAGTGAGACAATACATTTCTGTTGTTTCAGTACTTCAGTTGGTGATATGTAACATGGAGGGTGTAGGGAATGAATATAGGCTTTCATGGAGTCTCCTCCTTGAGCCTGATTCTGGCTTTTCTGTCTCTCTGAGCTGGCCCAGGAGAGAGCTGGAGCCTAGAGCCAAGGAGCCCATGGGGCAGTGTGGGGACAATGCAGCCGATCAGCGGATTGAAGCTTAGAGCAGAGTTTGAAAAGGCTGTTTGTGATTGGCATCAATCACCTAGTATGTGACGGGCTTTTCTGGGACTGGAAGCAAGGGGTAGACCTGTGGGGACAACAACCCCACCGGGCAGTGGACTGCCTCCGAGGTGTTGAATGAGCAGGGATGGTGAGAACTCTCATCAGGAGGTGAGGGTGCTGAAATCCCATGGATGAATTCGTGGAGTTTCCAAAGTAGTTTATTGTTTAGTTCCTTCATGGAAGTCACGGGGTGTGATGGTGTGATAAAGAGGCTTAACAATTACATACCAAAACCAAGATAGGTGATGATATGAACCGAATAGAGACGGAAAAAAACTCAGATGTCCACCCTACTATGTTCTCATATTCTTTGGAGTGTGACTCCCAGAACTATTTTCAGGCCTGTTCTTTTCCCCTTCAGAGGGTTTTCTTTCTTTGTTTCCCACTTTCCACCTATGATAAAACTGAGTCGTGGGATTTGTTTCTGGTCCCAGCAACCCTGTTACCTTTTGCTAGAGAATCTGGTTAATTGCTAGGATTTTACACTTGTTGCTATTCTGGAGAGAATCTTAGAATTTCCTTGAGGAATTAAATCTTTGCATATAAAACATGCTCTTTTATTATCAGTTCACAGATATCTCAGTGGCATATTTGCTAAGATGCCAGAAAAATAGTTTAAAGAATAAATAATAAATGTTCACAAAATATTAATTATTATTAGCTAATTAAATAACATTAATAATTAATAAGAAAGTCAGAATATGTTTCTTAGGGCAAATAATATGATGCCACATTTCAACGTGGCTACAAACATTTAACTGCAAAAGATAAAAAGCAAAGAAATAGGCAATTGGACGATTAGCTTTAGTATAAAATATGCAAGTCTAGTTTAGGAGTCTTGATAGATTGGAACATCACATTTATCGAATAAAAGGATAAAAGAGAGAGAGAAAAAAAGATTAAATGGAGCTCTTTCCCCAGAGGTAGAAAAATCAGTCAATAGGTTGAAGGTTAAAGAAGTAAAAATAAAGACCCCTAAACAACACAAGAAAAACTACATAGCATAAACCAAACTTAATTTGATTTTTAAAACAGTTGTCAGTTATGTTATTCCTAATCACATGTAGTTTGCCTAAATTTGAAGAGATTATCAGGAAAATATGCATTTCCAGGATCCACTTCAATAGCAGTTTTTTTAATACCCACATGACAAGCAATGTGACTTGGTTTCTGCTAGGGTAGGTTAAAGGGATGGGACTAAAAAATTTCCTGAGCATTGGTGACTCATTCAGAGGCCGAGTGAGTGGTATAAGAATCAGAACTCCTCTCTTCCTGCCAGCTAATTTCTGTTCCACCTCCCATTTAATAGCCACATGGCATGCCAGATTGCCAAATGTTAAGGAGATAGGTCTATTAAACTCTAGAAACCACACAAAGATAGAAAGGATGTGTTTCAGACCCAAGCAGGTATTAGGCCCAGCTTTCCTATTTACCAGCAGTATGACCTTGAGCGATTAATTAGTCTCTCTTACTCCCAGCCACAAATGGAGGGTGGGGGGTGGGGGGTGGGGGTGAGGGGTGGTGGTGGTATCATAATATGTATTTTACAAAATTGTTAGAAGCGTTATATGAGATCATGTATAAATCACTTGAGACATAGACCCTCAGATGATTGTTATTATTGTTAACCTCTTAGGCCCAATGTCAACAGATTGAGTAGGCCCAATTTTACAACATCAAAGAAATGAAAATTCTAAATGTTAACATCAGCTATCATATCATCCTACTTCTCTTGGCCTTTGGTCTTGGTTTTGGTCACAGAGCTTTGTTGAAAGCTGTATTTCAGAAAAGCAATGAAAATAATATTGAAGTGAAGAAAGCTAGAAGAATAGTTGTCAATTCTGTTTGCATGTTGGAATCACCGAAGTCAGATCCTCATCTGGCACGTTGAGACTTCAGTCTGGATAACCCTTGTTACCAGTAGCGGCTGCACGCATTGGAGAATGTTTAGCAGCATCCCTAGCCTCTAGCTGCTAGCTGTCAGTAGCATATCCCTCTTTAACTGCGACAGTAAAAAACATCTTCAGATATTGTCAAATGCCCCCCTTGGGGGACAAAATTACCCCCATTTGAGATACACTAAGCAGAGAGCTGTGATTCAAATGCTTTGGGCAGGCCATAGGCATTTGCATTTTTAGAAAATCCCTAGATGATTTCAATATATAATCAAAATCAAATTTGGCATCAAATTTAGAACAATTTGCCAGGGAATTTATATTGTATTTTATATTAAGATTAATTGACGGATAGCGTAAGTCTTAGGTATAAAGCACAATAACTCAATACATGTATATATTACAAAATGATCACCACAGTAAGGCTAGTCAATGTTCATATCACCCATAGTTACAATGTTTTTTTTCTTATAATGAGAAATATCAAGATTTATTCTCTTAGTAACTTTCAAATATACTATACAGTATTATTATTTGTCTTTAGGACATTGTATCTTTAGGACTTACTTTTTGTAAGTGGAAGCGTGTACCTTTTGACCACCTTCACCAATTTTTTTTTCTAATCTTTTTTTTTTTTAAGATTTATTTATTGTTTTTGACAGAGACAGAGAGAAGGGGGAGGACCCAGAGCAGTCTCCATAGTTGAATTTCATCAGTTTTTGACATGGTTTTGTTCCGCACAGGGGGGCAGGGGCCACGCAGGGTGGGAACTAGGCTGGGGGCCTCCAGCATGGGGGGCATGCCCCCGCAAGCCAGGGGCTGAACTGGGGACAAGAACTGAACTGGGGGCCTCCCACATGAGAAGCACACCACAGTTCAGAATATCGGTCCACCGGGGATGTGGCCGGGATTCGATCCTTGTTCCCCAGGGCTGCAAAGTGAGTGCTTAACACGCTGAGCCATCCTGGCTTCCCCCACCTTCACCAGTTTTATCCACCCCACACTTCTGCAACCCCCCACCCCACATCTGGCAGTAACTACCAATCTGTCCTCTGTATCTATGAGCTTCTGTTTTTGTTTGTTTATTTATTTGTTTTAGATTCTACATATAAGTGAGAAGTCATATGGCATATATACTTCTATCTATCTATCTACCTGTCTATCTATCATCATCTATCTATATCTGTCCAGAAAGTATCCAGCCATGTAACCATTCTTGTTGTATTGATAATGGCTCAACTTTATATATATATATTACTTATTTACATTTTCCTTATCCATTCATCCATTGATGGACACTTAGGTTGTTTTTATGTCTGGACATTATAAATAATGGACGTGCATACACCTTTAGAATCAGTATTTAAGTTTTCTTCAGATAAATATTCAGAAATGGAATTCATGGGTCATATAGCAGTTCTATTTTGAATTTTTTAAGGATCATTCATACTATTTTCCACAGTGGTTGCACCAATCTGTATTCCCACTAATAGTGCCCAGGGTTCCTGTTTGTCCATATCTGTCCTAAACTTGTTATTGTTGTCTTCTTGATAATAGCCATACTAACATGTGTGAGGTGATATCTCATTGTGGTTTTGATTTGCATTTTCTAGATAACTGAGCACATTTTCATGTACCTGTTGGTCATCTGACATCTTCTTTGGAACAGGGTCTATTCAGATCCTCTGCCTGTTTTTTTAATTGGGTTGTTTTATTTTGTGGTTATTGAGTTGTACAAGTTCTTTATCTATTTTGGATATTTAACCTTTTATCAAATAAGTGATTTGCAAATATTTTCTCCCTTTGGGTATGTTGCCTTTTTATTTTGTTGATGGTTTCCTTTTCTGTACAGAAGCTTTTTAGTTTGATGACATCCCTCTTGTTTATTTTTACCTCTGTTGCCTTTGTTTTTGACAAATCTAAGAAATCATTGCCAAGATTAAAGTCAAGGAGTTTGCTGTTTATATTTTCTTCTAGAAGATTTATTAGTTCCAGTATTACATTCAAGTCTTTAATGCATTTTCTGTTAATTTTTCTGTATATATGAGATAGTGGTCTAGTTTCATTCTTTTTGCATGTGACTGTCCAGTTTTCCCAACACTATTTATTGAAGACTACTTTCCCAATTGTATATTCTGGGGAACTTTACATTTTAATTAATATGGTGACTGAATTCTCTGAAATTCAGAATTGATTATAATTCCTTAATAAATGAGTTATATTCTTAGAGTTTAACAGAAGTTGTTGAAAATAATAGAGGGCTTGGGCTATTTTCATTGCCTCTCTTATTTGGGTAAAAACATTTTGAAAAAATTTACGTGAATTAAAAAACAATCAGGACACAGATGGTTGAATATGTGGCAATGACCCTTTATTTAAGGTTAGTGTTGATTATTGGCTTAGTCAGCTCCAGCTATCAAAACAAATATACTAGGTGGCTTAAACATTGGAAATTTATTTTCTCATAGTTCTGGAAGTCCAAGATCAAGGTGCCATGGTTGGTTTCTGGTGAGAGCTTTCTTCCTGTCTTGTAGGTGGCAGGCTTCATGCTGGAGCCTTACATGATGCAATGGGGGAAGGGAGAGAGAGGGAGAGGCAGAACATGTCTCTTCAGATAAGAGCACTAGTTCCATCATGGAAGTCCCATGTTCATGACTTAATCTAAGCCTAATTGTCTCCCAAGGGCCCCGTCTTCAAATACTTCCACATTGGGGGTTAGAGCTTCATCATATGAATTTGGATTGTGAGGTGCCCACTTCAGTCCATAGCAATTATCAACAATTTTAAATTTCTTTATAACAATAGACCCAAGTATAGTAGGATAATGTTCTCCCCAAAGGTATAACATCTGAATCCTCAGATATTGTGAATATGTTATCTTTCATGGCAAAGGGGACTTTGCAAGTATAATTGAGTTATGGTTGATATAGGAAGATTATCTGGGTGGTCTCAATGTAATTATAAGGGTCCTTAAAAATGGAAGAGGGAGGCAGAAGTGTCAGTTACTAGGGCATATAAATAGTAAAGACCTCAACATTTACAATCATATTTTAACACCCTATTAATATATAGTACATTTAAAATCAGAGGTAAGGTGTCATTTAAAATTTTCTTGTATTTTTCTCTATCATCAATTCTTAACATCTCATTCACAAATATCGTCTTTGCTTCTTTACTAAAGTATTGTAAATCCTCCCCTTCATTGGTTTCTGCGCTCAGGACTTATTCTATATCTTAGGTAGAATTATACAATAGCTTGTCATTGGATCTGCAGGTAGTTTAGGCCTGCTACACAATTACAGAGACCACAGTAGTCAGTATAAATCAGAACTATAGTAAAGTAGCAAAAACAATACCCTTAGGGTAACTTACAGAAGGTGACATAGGCTCCACTGGGTACCTTGAGACACACACTCTTAGAACCCAGACATGACGATGTGAGGAAATCTCACAACCATAGACAGAGTCCACCTATTGCAGCCCTGGTCCCAGCCAAGGTCCAGCCAATGGCTAGTGTCTGCTACGGCCATGCGAGTGAGTGAGCCTTCAGATAATTCCCATCCCCAGCCTTTGATGTGTCCCTATTGACATCAATTGAAGCTGAAGTGACCTGCCCAACAAGTCCTGACCCAATTGTGATTGATGAACAACATAAATGTCATTGTTGTAAACAACACATTATATTCTGGTGTGTTTGTCACACACAAACATAGCAAGAGAAAACTGCAATAATTTCTGCATTTCTACCAAATCAAATGAGCATTCGTTTATCCTTCAGCCCTCATGACACCTGGCTCTAAGTCACCTTCTTAGTCTGCTTCATGATGCCCGTTATTCACCAGCTACTACAATCAATTTGAGAAATTGTTTCTTACACCTCTCTAGATATGGAGCCTCGTAATGTTGTTTTGTTCTATCTATGTTCATCAAGATCCTATCCATTCTCCAAGTTCCATAATTTAGTCCATGTAATGTATACCTGTTACTTCCCTGTGCATCCCTCCCCCCTCCTCC
>PVKE010045052.1:0-12768 GCA_004027555.1 Craseonycteris thonglongyai | reverse complement strand
AATAAGTCCTAACCCCACAGAATTTAGAGTCTAGGGATAGAATTAGTAGGTTGACTGAGCAAATAAACCCAGTGTGATATGTGTTCTGTTAGGGGAACGCAGGGGTCCTGCCAGCAGATAGTGGAGGCGCTTAATGCAGTTTTCTGTGGAAGGTTGCTGAGCAATGAGATTGGAGTTGGAGAGTTGGCATTTGTCTCTGATAGCCCGGTGATTCTGCCATCTCCTCCTGGTGGCAACCTCCTCTGGTAGCTAACTTCTGTCACCACCTTGAAACTCCTCTCTCCCTTTTAAGGTAACTGCTTGAAGAAGTGAACAATTACATTTTAAGCTGTTACCTAGTAACAGAACCCTTCCAAGGGTTATTTGAATTCAAGAAAGAACTCTAGAAGATCTGCTCATAATCCTGGCCCCAGATTTTTTAAATCACCAAATGTCCTTTCCGACCCTAAGACTCTTAGTTAAACTTAGTTAAACACAGTCTATAGGAAGGTGGCCAAATGATCATTAGATGCAAAAATTTAACAATGATTTTTAGTAGATAACACAATTTTATATTTTAATAGATGTGATAGTGCTTTGAACGAGAAACAAAGTATCATTCTCTCATGTGAGCATATTCATTCCACACCATGAGTGTTGAAAGGCTCAATGTGGGATAGTGCTTCTGTCCCCTGGGTCCAGATAACGTGATTATAACAGCTGTCATATAAATGAGCTCCATAAACCAGGGATGTTTTTTATAAGATAAATGCTGCCTGACTATCTGAAAAGATCTTCTTGGATAAAATATTGGATTGAAAGACTTTAATTATATCTGTATTACTTTTTAGAACCAAATAATATGACAACTCATAAACAGCTTTTTGTTCCTCTGACTTAAACATTAAAATTGTATTTTATCATTTTTGTCAGGTTATCTACCTGCTTTCTGCCTTATCCTTTTCTTCCCCAACATCAACCATCAGGAGGTAAAAAATAAAAATAAAGCCAAACTCTCCTATTCAAAGGGAAAGACTTCAGAGTAGAAGTACATAGTCAAACAAAATTCATGGCAGGGTGAACAGGGATGCAGAAGGAATGTGTGTCAACCCATCATGGTGGCCACAAAATTCTGAATGTATCAAATCTTATTAGGATTAAGTCATAGGTCATCATCTAGCATCAAGTAGTGGACACTAACATCTTGCCTCCCCAGGTCCCCAAACCATCACATCCCTCTCTGCTCTAGGCTTCCTGCCTCAAGTTGGTCAGAATTTCCACTGGAACAAGAGTCACTCTTATCAAGTTCTCCATTCGCAGTGACCCACACTCTCACTCCTTTCCCTAATCTGTTTACTTTTTTGGAGACAAATAGTATCTTCCCTTCAGAATAAGATAGAGGATCCCTTTATAAACTATTTGAGATCTTCTCAAGTTGCCTAGTCCATTAGGAAAGTAACACAGCCTTAACAGGGTGTCTAGTACAGAACTGTTACA
Source organism: Craseonycteris thonglongyai (assembly GCA_004027555.1). Lineage (NCBI taxonomy): Eukaryota > Metazoa > Chordata > Mammalia > Chiroptera > Craseonycteridae > Craseonycteris > Craseonycteris thonglongyai. The sequence continues at coordinate 11,292 of PVKE010045052.1, read as the reverse complement.
CGATAGGCAACAAATTAATGTTAGTTTAATTTAATTAAATAGTCTAATAGGCTGCAGGCAAATAGCAGCATGAGGAACCACAGGGGCCTATTTGAACTCCACCACTGATAAGCATGGCTAATTTATCTAAAAAAATTTGAACTCCACCACTGATAAGCATGGCTAATTTATCTAAAAAAATTTGAACTCCACCACTGGTAAGCATGACTAATTTATCTAAGATATGTTGTCTTCCAATAACTGGTTTTCCTAATCTGTTGAAAATTGTGTTGAGCAACCTGTCTGGTTCAAACTAAAGAAATTGCTCAATTAAATGTCTAGAGATGTGGGAGGGGGGTATGGAATCTCAAAAAATAACTTTAATTAACCTGTATTTTCACCAAGTGACCACTTTGTGTTTTTAAACTCCTGTTGTGTGGTTGTTTCCTGATCCAGCAAGATGAACCCGCTTTCAAGTCTAATTGGTAGATCAGAGAGGCCTCCTGGCTGAAGAACGAACATTTCTTCCAAGCCTTTCTGCTTTGCTCACATTGCCCAATGGAGGTCAGCAAGGGGACTTGGGGACTACCCAAACTCCCCTTCCACTGAGTGGCTATGTCGAGCCAACCATAAATTATAAGTTAATTGCTCTAGTCTCAATAAAACTGGCTAACTCAACTTCTTATTTTAAAGTTAAAAATCTCCCCTGGTGTAGACAGCCTTAAATTAACTATAATTTGCAGATATTGCTCAAGTTGCTGGGTTTTTCCAAAGTTCCTCTGAAAACAATAGGGATATTATAAGGAGAAATTACAAAAAGATGCTGAGATTTTTGTTTAAAAACAAATAGGAGGAAAGATTTGAGTGTGGTGAATTTTAAAAAAGCAAATTCAGGACATTCTAGCCTAAAGAGAAGAAATTCTTTCGGAATTAAGAAACCAAGACCTGAGTGTTGGGTCAGCTGCTTGGTAGCATCATCAAGTACTACACCTTAAACATGACTCAAAAGTACTGACTTTTATTTACTCATCTTGAAAAATCACAGAGCAGATGTTCTAGGAAGGGGCTGTGTAGGTTTGCTTTTCCCTGTTCTCCAGAAACCACAGGGAAACACCAGAACACTAAAGGTCAAAATACAAACTATGTGTATTAATAAACTGAACAAACAGCTTTATATTTCCAGTATTAGACATATCACAGAGGGCAGACTTCTGAAGAAGCTCTTACTATATATTACTTTTAAATGATCTCTTGCTTTTAGCAATCTGTCTTTGAAATGATTGCTATTAAGCCTTTCCTCTTTCTCTTGCCCTAAACCAGGTTCTCATCTCTTCTTTTCCAGGTTATGACAGTCACCTCCAGGAGGTCCCTCTGCCTTCATCTTTACTCTTGCACCCATCTTTCTTCCACAAGGCAATCACAAATCCAAAGCTAAAGCTCAAAATTAAACAAAGCTAAAATATATACTCTTTACAGATCTAGGCATAGGAAACAAAATAAATCTTCGAAAGCAAGGGATTAATGAACACAAAATGTAGATTAGTGGTAACCTCTTAGGGGACGCAAGATGACATGGGGTGGGGAGGGAATGAAACAATGGCTCAACATTTTAAAGTACTAGGGAAAAAATTGTCAGCTAGAATTCTATATCCAGAAATTCAGGTCAACAAAACCTGAGCATACTCCTCACCAGCAATGTGCCCTACAAGAATTGTTTAAAGAAGTGTTTTAGAAAGAGGATAAAGGGGACAAAGGACAGATGAGACAAATAGCACACAGAAACCAAGATGGTAGATACAAATTTAGCACTATGAATAATAACACTGAATATAAATTGTCAAAACTCTCCAATTAGAAGGCAAAATTATCATATGATAGAAAACCAATCCCCAGTTAGTTTGTCTTCAAAAAATACATTTTAATATTAATTTGTTTGTTTGCTTGTTATGAAAGTATAGTTGACATACAATATTATATTAATTTCATGTGTGTGACATAGTGATTTGACATTTATATACCTTAAAGACATGATCACCACAATCAGTCTAGTAATCATATGTCACCACACAAAGTTATTACAGTATTAGTTACTATATTTCTTACACTGTACATTCTATCCCTGTGACTTATTTATTTTATAACTACAAGTTTTTACCTCTTAATCTCCTTTACCTTTTTCTTCTTTTCCCCCTGTTGCTCCCCTCTCTGGTAAGCATCAGTTTATTTTCTGTACCTATAGATCTGTTTCTGTTTTGTTTATTTGTTCATTTATTTTGGTTTTTAGATTCCACATACAAGTAAAATTATATAATATTTGTCTTTCTCTGTATGGTTTGTTTTACTTAGCATAATACCTTCTAGATCCATCACAAATGGCAAGATTTCATTATTTTTAATAGCTGAATAATATTCCACTGTATGTATATGTGTGTATGTACACACATACCTTTATTCATCTATTGATGGACACTTAGGTTGCTTCAATACCTTGATTATTATAAGTAATGCTGAAATAATGGTGCATATAGCTTTTCAAATTAGTGTTTTTGTTTTCTTTGAATCAATACCCAGAAGTGAAATTGCTTTGTTGTTGGCAGCTCTACTTTTAATTTTTTTTAGGAACTTCTTTACTGTTTTCCATAATGTCTGCACTAATTTACAATCCTACCAACAGTGCATGACGACTCCCTTTTCTTACTTCCTTGCTAATGTTTATTTGTTTATTTGAGGTTTTATTTTTAGACACTTTAAATATAAAGATATAGACAAGGTAAAAATGAAAGATGACATGAAATATACCAGGTAAAGACAAATAAAAAAACATCTGGTGTAGAGATGTTAATAGCAGATGAAGTAGATTTCAGAAAAAGGAATATTATGAGAGATAAGAAGGAAAATTGCATAATAATAAAGGAATCAATTCATTAAGTGAACATAAAATCTAAATGTATATTAAACTAATAACAGAACCTCAGTAACACAAGGCAAAAAATGATAAAATGGAAAGAAATCTATAATTTTTTCTTTTTTTTAAAGACTTATTTTATTGTTTTTGACAAAGAGGGAGACAGAGAGAGTGGGGACAGCCCAGAGCAGTCTCCATGGTACAGGCCGGGGCCGGACTCAATCCTTGGATCTCGGGGCTACAAAGCAAGAGCTTAACCTGCTGAGCTATCCCAGCGTCCCCTGTGATTTTTTCCAATATTGCACTGTCAGTAATTGATAGAAATGACAGGTAGACAAAAAAATTAGTTAAAACATAGACGACCTGAACTACACCACCAACTTGTTATGGAACAATACATCCCAAAATAGTAAAAGTCACATTCTTTTTAAGTGTTCATGGAACATTCACTAAGACAGGTCATATTCTGGGCCACAAAAAAAAGCCCCAATTTTAAAATGAATAAAATTATACAAAATATGTTGTTGTTTTTTCTTTATTTTTGTTTAGCAACAACAGGATTCAATTATAATCAATAAGAAAAAAATATTTGAAAAACCCAGAATATTTGGAAATTGAGTACCATACTTCTAAATAATTCATGCCTCAAAGAAAAAGCGACAAATTAATCAGAAAATATTGGAACTGAGTTAAAATGATGACAATGTCAAAAGTGATGAGATAGGGGAAGCTGGGATGGCTCAGTGGGTTAAGTGCTCACTTTGCAGCCCTGGGGACCAAGGCTCAAATCCCGGCCCCGGCCCGAGTGGAACCATATGCTGAACTGGGGAGTGCCCCCAGTTCATTTCTCAATGGGGTGAGACCCTGGCCCATTTCCTGCCCTGTGCAGCCTCGCGTCCACCTGTGGAATGAAACTATGTGGAAAAACAAAGATGTGCAACTATGGAGACTGTCCTGGGCCTTCCCCCTTCTCTCTGTCTCTGTATCTATCTACCTCTCTCTCTCTCTCTCTCTCTCTCTCTCTCTCTCTCTCTCTGTCAAAAACAATAAAAATAAATCTTAAACAAAAAAAGTGATGAGATAGTGTTAAAGACGTGTTTAAAGGGAAATATATATTAATAGCATCAAATGCTTATATTAGAAAGGATAAAATTATTAAACCAATGATTTAAGCATCTGTCTTAAGAAACTAGAAAAAGAAGAGTAAATTAAGCCCAAAGTATGCAGAAGAATGGAAATTAAAAATAAGAGCAGAAATCAATCAAAAAACAAGAAAAACAATAGTGAGGTGGGTGAAATGGATAAAGGGGATCAAAAAGTATAAACTTCCAGTTATAAAATAAATGAGTCATGGGGATGTAACATACAACATAGTGACTACAGTTAATAATACTGTATTGGTTACGTGAAAGCTGCTAAGAGAAGAGATCTAAAAAGTTCTCATCACAAGAAAAAAGTTTTTTGTAATTATGTTATGTTGATAGATGTTAACTAGTCTTATTGTGGTGACCATTTCACGATGTATACAAACATCAAATTCTGTTGTGTCTCTGAGACTAATATGTCAATTATATCTCAATTTCAATAATTAGTTCATTAACATTTGTAAAAAGTCAGAAGACCTGGCAACAGAGTGGGCCTCCTCAGGGCAAGAGACCACTGGAGCGAGCTTGGCTACACAGTTTGGCCTAGCTGCATGCGTTCTCTCTCATTTGACACCATCCTCTCCCATCCCATCATGTCCCTGGCTGGCCCTGTGAACAGCAGTTTTCCACACCTTCTAGAACAATGTCTGGAAGGTGTTCATGATAACTGTTAACTATGTTCTTGGCTTACTAGTGAGTGTGGGAACACAGGGGCTTTCCTCTTCCTGTCAGCACTGTCAGTTCTGAGAGCCATGCTGAGAAGAGAAGCAGGCAACATGGCCAGGGCACACAAAGGAGAGTGTGATTAAAGGGTTGGAAAACAGAGCCTAGGAGGCAAGTTTTAAGGAACTGGATTTTTTCCTGGAAAAAAAGGGATAGAGGATGACCCAATTGCCATCGTCAAGTGTATGAGGGATAATTATGATGGGAGGGATAGCCCAGCTGCTCTCCATGCCAAACCTACCAGCGGAATTGAGTTTACCCTGCAGCAGGAGGAATGCTGCTGAGCTTCCTGCTGAAGTAAGAATTTAGGTTGATACGGAGCCTCCATGTGCCTCAGGATATCATGAAGGTCAGTCTCGACATTTCTGTGTGAAACTCACAAAATACACTGGGAACTGCTGAGTTCTTTCCTAGCTTTAATTCTTAATGTGTCCCTCTAACATTTTCTCTTTTTTTTGGTATGATTATTGGAAGAAAGCTAGAAAAAGCTTTCTTGAATAAGGAAACATGGTATGCATCGCTTAAAATTCTCTTTAGCAGCATCGACTCTGGATGTTGCCATAGCAAAAAAAAAAAAAAAAAAGTATGTGTACTTACTTTAATCATACAATTGGAACACAGCTGGGAATGTAAACTTTCTTTCTCAAGTTAACGTTTTATCAAATTGCTATGGGTATAGTTTGCTCAACAGACTCAAGGAGAATAATTTAGAGGATATAATTAAGCACAAGGCTTATAAAAAATATTCCCTAGACTATTCAGTTTTAGTTGCTTTTATTTAGTTTTAAAGACAACGGCAAGTTTTGATGTCTGCTTATTTGGAATTCTGTGAGTCCATTCATACAGAGGAGCTGAAGGAATTTCTCAGAATGTCGAAACTACTGGACAGCATCTGATACAATAAATTAGGAAACAGTCTGAAGAGGTAAATGGTTAGCAGACTAACAATAGCTACCCTTTATTGTGAGGCTAATGTGTGTGAAGTGCCTTTTATGTTAGTCTTCATAATGACCCAGTGAGGGAGGTATCAATATCCTCATTTGACAGATCAAAATACAGAGTCAGAACATGAGTCACTTGCCCAAGGTCATGTAGATAGCAAGTGGTGGCATCCAGATTTAAATCTAGGTCTGCTTAACTCCAAAGTCTTCCCTGCTCCTGGTTTCTTGAATTCACTTTGTTAGGATGTGCTCGCTCCCAACACAAGGCCATTTAATTTAAGAGATTATTTGGTCAGTCACCTGATGTCATTATTTTGCTCACTAAAAAAGCTCATTTGCTGCCAAGATAAATGAAAGCAGTGGTTGACAGGGACATCATAATGAAACAGCCTCACACTTTTCTTCAGCTCCATTTCCCATCCTCTCCACGTAATCATCTTTTGAGTTCCTTTGGCCCACACCTTTAAATCTTCTGAGCTATGGGGTCTTAATTCCCAGAAGTAAGCAGAGCTCTTCCCCAATATTCTCTAAGCAATCCTGCCTCTAAAGTTGGAGTGGTCTGTGGACTTTCTGCAACAGCATCACCTGGATGATAGGCTAAAAATATAAATTCCTGGAGGCCTAACTGTAGAGCTACTGAATCAAAATCTCTGGGGGTGAACCTACATGCTTAACAAGTATTCAGGTCATTTTTATGTATGAGAAAACTTGAGAATTAATACTACTAAAGCAGTGGTTCTTAACCTTGAATGCACATTGTAGTCACCTGGGGAATTTATGCCTGTGTTCCCCCTTCAGAGATTGTGATTTGCCAGGGGTGTGACCTGGGTATCAGATTTTTAAGAGCTCCCCAGGGGGAACCGGGATGGCTCAGTGGGTTAAGCACTCACTTTGCAGCCCTGGGGATTGAGGATCGAATCCCAGCCCTGTCCGGTGTGGACCCATATGCTGAACTGGGGAGTGCCCCCAGTTCAGTTCTCACCAGGGAAAGACCCCGGCCCAGTTCGTGCCCTGTGCAGCCCAGCCCACCTGTAGAATGAAACTACGTGCAAAACCAATGATGTGCAACTATGGAGACTGTTCTGGGTCCTCCCCCTTCTCTCTGTCTCTGTTTCTCTCTCTCTCTCTCTCTCTCTCTCTCTCTCTCTCTCTCTCTGTCAAAAACAATAAAAATAAATCTTTAGAAAAAAAAAAAAAGAGCTCCCCAGGGGATTCTTATATGTAACCAAGACTGAAATCACTTCCGGGCACCTAGAACAATGCTTCCCAAACCTGAACAAGCATCAGAATCACTGGGAGGTTTTGTTAAAACAGGATGTTGAGCCTCACCCCCAGAGTTTTTGATTCAGTAGATCTGAAGTAGGAATGGAAAATTTGCATTTCTAACAAGTTCCTAGGTAATGCTCTTCCAGGTATCACATTTTGAGAACCAAGTTTAGACATTCTTGAATATTAGCATATATCACCAACTGCTAGATTTTAAAAATCTATAAAGAAAAATTGGTTTTGCTACTTTGAAATCTTCGAGGATATCTTGTACTTTCCAGCCCTAATTTGAATAACTTTGCATATGTTGGGTCCACAGAGGACTAGATTATGTCAGTCTTTGTAAATAGTAGAATTATTAACCAGTTGTCCCCAGAGAAGATTTAGATATTCAAGGAAGTGAAAGCAGCATTTACCCAGAATAAATAATTACATTTCTTAGACAAATTGTCCCTTACAAAGCTAAAAGAAATCTGATGAGTAAGATCCATGAAAGTATAGGTCACTTCCGATATTAAAGGTATGTACTAGGGCAAAAATATGGTAAGGAAAAATCATACTTTTTTGCACAAACACATGAAGAAATCTTGGTCTTGTCATTTTTGGCCCTGTTTCCATTCCAGCTATTGCCAGGACCTGATTCCTTCGAGATGGAATCATTGGGGAAGGGAAAGGGTCACTGCAACCTGCCTTGAAGGCTGCACAAGCCCAAGGCACCATTCATGTAAACTTTGCTGCTAACTGTCCTTTCTAGGGTTGTGCTATAATGCATGGCAGAACTGGGAGAGGGCTACAGCTTTTCTAGAGTTATAGAAACCTTCGCAATCTCTCCCCAAAAACAGACCTAGAAAGCTTCACAACATGTGCCCTAGAGACCAAAGTTCAGTCCAATGCTTCCCGCAGACCAAACCTGCTGCTTCTCCTGTTTCCAGGTACTGGCTTTGGGTGACCTACTAGGGGAGGAGTGAGGAGAACAGAAATTTTCACATTGTCTGTTCACATGTACACAGAGACATGAAAAATCTAGTTGGGGGAATCCTGATAGCAGTCTTGAGGGTCAAGGGGGGAACAAAAAGAGGTCTTTGGGTAAGCTGAGCATGCTGGGCATAAGTTCACATATGCAAGTGAACCTCAACTGCTTTTTAGAGCTATGGATAAAAATTAGACTCCTCAGTGAGCTTCCTATTCCCCTTACTTTACTTTTATACAGCTCTCCTGCTCCCATCCTAGAGCAACCATATACTGCACTATGTATTGTCTGGAGAAATTCCTATTTTAAATATTTGTATCTGAGTCCAGAGTCTGCCTTGGTTTTAGCTCTGAAAATGTAGTCATTCTTAACAGCAGTCAGAAGGACAATCAGGAGGTCACCACTCTAACTTCCCATCAGGTATTTACTTCAGCTCCTTCTAAGACTTCTAACATCATTCATTCCCCCAAATGGAAGTAGCTTCTGAGGCTGAGGACCTAAACTAGGAGGTGAGGAGTCACACCAATGGGAATAATTCAAGGCAGTAAACCACTGGTGTTCAAGTATACCTTCCAGACAGCAAGAATAAAATTTGGGAGACTCATTTCCCATTCCAGGTGTTTCATCTCTAGCCCCCCTCCATTGTTATTGATTGAATGTTCATGTCTCTCCCACATGCATATGTTGAGGCCCTAACCTCCACAAGTGTGACTGTATTAGAAGTAAGGAAGCAATTAACATTAATTAGGTGATAAGGGTCTGATAAGATTAGCATCCTATAAGAAGAGATGCCAGACAGCTTGCCAGCTTGAGCCTCCTAGGGCACAGACTGAGTAAATACCATGTCAAAACAAGCAAGAGGGCAGTGAGCTGTCTGCAAGCCAGGAAGAGAGCACTCACCAAAAATAGATTTGACCTGAACCTTGATCTTATACTTCTAGCTTCCAGAATTATGAAAAATAAACATCTGTTGTTCAAGTGACCCAAACTATGATATTTTGTTATGGCAGCCTGAGCAGACTAAGACACCCATCCTTCCTCTTCTCTCCCCACTTTGACTCAGATCACTCCACAGGAGGGGCTGAATCAGGTCAAGATTCTTCATCATCTTCATCATCTTCATCATCATTATCATCATCATCATCATGGATCCTTATCCTCTCCATCACTGTACTATAAGCACCTAAGGGTAGGACCCGGATCTAAGTCATTTCCATAATCTACCCACCAAGCAGTTAGCAGATTTTTATCCTGCAGTAGTAATGCATGATAGTCCAGGCAGAATGTGCAGTGCAAGTGAGTGCCTACATAGAAGAAATATGCCTAACCCATTTTGTTACTTCACTTTTTACTTTTAACAATATATCCAAAAAACATTTATTCCCACTGTAAAAACTCCATGTGAACATGTTGAGGCCAGCAATGGCTGAGATGCTGAAATAAAAAGAGAGTGCACAATGGCCATTATGTCAAGTGTGGGAGACAAGTATCAATAACTGCATCATCTGCTCCAGCTCCGGCACTTGTCTCCTCAGGCTTGGCTGAGAACTGCCAGACTCTTGCTCTGGTGAACAGGCTTGAGGTGCAAGAGATGGTGTGTAGGGGTGGACTTCTTCCTAGGATGGCTGGAAGTCTTGCATGGTGAGTCCTTGGCATATAACTAAGAGGGTCTATCTAATCCTTACTAGAGGAGATATTCAAAATATTTAACACCTGATAGGGATAGTTGTAAACAACCAGTGTAGCTATATTAGCACGTAGCAGCTGCTTATCAGCCCAGGAATGAGCTAAAGGCTGTTTCCACATTTGCTTCATAAACAAAAGTCACATATATGGGCACAGCTAGATCAAGGTACTTACAATCCAGCTTGTGCAACTCATCAGAGAGTATGTGTGCTGCCATCAGAATCACCCAGAGAATGAAGTCACTAATGGCATGGGGGCATGAGGCCCAGATCTAAATCAGACACACATTTAACTCATGAAAATGTTGTTTTTGATTTTAAACCAGATATCAGGGAACCAAAGAAATAATGCTCATGGTGATCCTTGCCAAATATAAATATATCAAACAAACGTACAAATTGTCATCTTATTTTCATGAGTTTTTCACCTTCAATTCCAGTTTTCAAACACTGCAAGGAAGAGATTCAAAGAGATAAAGTATAGAAAACAACCTAAATATAAGATTTTGGTTATCCTGTAGGAATTATGTAATGTGAAGAAATTCCTAGTAAGTCCTGGCATAAATTCTGTGATCTGAGGAACAATGACAAGGGAAGTAGATGTAACCAAATATAAGGATCCAATTCTAATTGTTCAGGCCATGTACAATTCTTACACATACTTGAAGCACATACTTTGAGAAGAAACTCCCATATTTTGAGTTCATCTGTGTGGTATGGAAAACTAGAATTTCTGGAATTCTAAAAAAGGATTTTATGTTTATTCACTTCAGCGATAATAGCACCTCCATTGTTCAAATTTATTTTATGTATCAAATTCAGTTATTCAAAACCCAGCTAAGAATCTGGAAAATTTTTCAAAGACTTAGTAATAATAAAGATATATAAGCCCATGTATTAAATGACATTCATTTTACTTCCTAGCAGAAACCCACATTATTCAAAATCTCTACACACTTTTCTAATAAGTTTGGATTTTTGGTATTGGAATATGCAAAGTCTTTTAATGATTGATCCCATTTTTCTTCCATTGCTATCTATATTAGAAACTTAAGTTTGTTCAGGGAAATCATGCACTTAGCGAAAAACTATATTTCCCAGTCTTCTTATAACTATAAGTGTGACAAAGTTTTGACCAATGAAATATAAACAGAAATGTTGTCTTGTTGGATATCCAGGAAGTTTCCCATAAAGGTAGGATCCAGCCCTTCTGCCTTTCTGCCTTTCAATCTACCGTTACACAGGCTGAAGCCCTGGTATGGTGGCTTTAGGAGCCACCTTGGACTGTGACTAGACAGGATATGCTCTAAGGATGTTGCAGTGGAGAGCTAGAAGGGTCCTGATCCCTAGGAAATTCAATATGTACGTGTCATAGTCATTGTGGACCGCCTATCTCTGGAATTCTCATGCATGAGTCACAAATAAGCTATCTGGTTTTAGCTGCTGTTATATTCTAAATGTTATATGCATCCAAGCTTATCTTAGTAAATATGTGCAACTTAAATAAAAAGTAATAAATTGTTAGTTTTGTGGTTACTAGAAGCAGATACATAATACTGGGAGAAAAGACAACTGATACCCTTAACAATGAAGGAGACACCAAAAAAACAGAAAACAAACAACCAAGCCTATAATAGTTTGCAAGTACATACCATATTTTCCAGCATATAAGACAACC
>PVKE010045051.1:0-12771 GCA_004027555.1 Craseonycteris thonglongyai | reverse complement strand
AAAAAAAAAAAAAAAAAAAAAAAAAAAAAAAAAAAAAAAAAAAAAAAAAAAAAAGAATGAGTAGGAGCTTGACAGGAGGCCATTGCCTTCCAGGCAGAAGAAGGCTTGCAGGTGTCCACATGACCTGAGCTCAGGGTGTGTGGGCAGTGGAAAGAGCTGCCAATAGAAACATGCATGAAGACCTGGGGCTTCTACTTCAAACCCCAACTTTTACCCTTTATGAATAAGCACATGGAAGTTTGGAATGATTTTTAAGAAAGGAATTGATATGGTTGGATTCGATCTTAACTCTTTTCCTCTTTAGGAAAAAAAAGTACAGCTTGTTGCCATCACTCACTTAATTTTACATAAACATGCTCTTTGAGGCTGAAGCAAATCTCAGTGGTGTTCAAGGTGAAAAGAAAATATAAGAACTGTGCTTGGGGTTATTTCTAAATAGAACTTGTTTTTAATCTTAATGTAACAAAAATGTATATGATTAGTGTTTAATAATTCCTTTTAAACGTTAGGACTGTAATCCGTGGGTTATCTTGGGGTAAACACTGCAAACACTGCTAGGGAGCACTCTCTCAGCAAACGGGAAATGGGTTAAGATAATCTTGACAACATGACCACCTGAGCTCCGCCTCCTGTCAGATCAGCAGTGGCATTACACTCTCATAGGAGAGAGAACCCTATTGTGAACTGCGCATGTGGGGGTCTAGATTGCAGGCTCCTTATGAGAAGCTATTGCCTGATGGTCTGAGGTGGAGCTGAGGTGGTGATGCTAGCAGTGGGATCAGCTGCAAGTACAGATTAACATTTGCAGAGAGGTTTGAGTGCATTATGGTGAGTTGTAGACTTATTTAATTATATACTACAGTGTAATACTAATAAAAATAAAGTGCATAATAAATGTACTGTGTCGGAATCATCCTAAAACCATCATTACCACTACCTCCACCCCTGGCCCAGTCCATGGAAAAATTGTCTTCTGTGAAACCAGTCCTTGGTCCCCAAAAGGTTGGGGACTGCTGCTTTAAATATTTTTTACTAAGTTTTTATATTTTAATATTTGTTAAGTTTTTACAATATGCCATACTCTATACTAAGGCTTTTTGAATGCATTATTTTATTTAATGCTCCCAAGAACATTATAATTTTTTTCTTATGTTATAGGCAGAGAACACAAATATTAGAGAGAGATTGGTAAATTTTCCACGTTCATATACTAAATAAGAGCCAGAATTTAAACTCAATTTAATTCCACAACATTAATTTTAACCCACTAGTGCAGTGGTCTTAAATCCTATATGCACTGCACACTAGAATTACCAAGGGAACTTAAAACAAAAACAAAAGAATTCTTAACTAAATTAATCTCTGGGGGCAGGGTCTTAACATCCACTGATTTAAAAAGTGCCATCAAGTGATTCTGAAAACCAAATAGGATCACAATCCACTGAGCTAGATGATACTGTCACCTTAACATACACTGAATAGTCATAAACATCTGTATTGCACAAAATCAAAATTGAAAAAAGAAAACCCTACTAAATGGTAAAATCACAGTTTTACTCTCACAAAGAAAAACTATGGCCTTCATAATTTTTTTTAAGACTAGCAGCCATCCCAGAAGTACAATCAAAGAAGGGAGAAAAGGGTAAAGAGGAAAAGGTGAGAGAGGAGTATCAAGATAGGAAAGAAGACAATAGCTGAAATTGGGGTTATTGAAGTAATAAGACACTGTCTACTGATGAGCGGTTGGTAATATCAAAGGCACATTTGCAGAATGTTTCCTTTTCCTGTGATTGTACAAAGACTCCCTTGCCATCACAGAACACTTTTCTTCTTGGTAGATTGAAGAATGCTTTACCAACTAAATGTATCCCAGTAATACTGAGAGCTTAGGCCCAACATAATTGTAAGTTGCCTTCTTACTGAGGAGGTAGCAGTCCCATTTAATAACATATTAAATGCATTATTCATTTATGTAACTCAGACCCAGGGACAGCTGCTAGGGTGAAAATAGAACCATTCTATAATGCAAAAAGCAGGTGTGTGCTTACTTGAGTAAATTAACTCTGTATTTCTGCACAATTTTCTTCTAAATTTCAGGCACAGGTCTGGTAGGGCCAACATGAAACCATTTTCATCCAGGAAATAAAATGATTTCAGAATGGTTTTTAATGAACATTTAAAAAAATTACCAACAGTCTTCTCTGTGGCAGAATCCCAGGGGGAATAGATTCGTGCTTTGGATTTAAACAGAGCTGTTGCTACAGGATTCAGGAAAGCTTAGGGCGATGATTGGTCAGAGCAGTGACACAAAAGGAATGTTCTCTAGCTGCTGATGACAATGGTGATGGTGAGCCCATGCCTCTATAGCTGTTCTCCAAGATAGAGTCACAGGTGTGCTTGGATGCTAAGTAATTAAAAACCATAATCTGCCTTTCATTTGCATAGTGCCTTGCTCTGAAACACACAGGGCATTCTGATACGTAGTTAAACTCACTGGGATGCATAATTACTGTGTGACATCAATGGCCATTTTCTTGCTCACACTGCTGATACCAAAGTGCCACCAATCTCCGATGTCAGAACCTTTTTTTTGTTTCCTTTCTTCCACCTGCCATTATTTTCTCTTTCAATCAGCATATATTTATCAAAAGCAGATACAATGGATTTTAAAAAAATATATCAGACAGGATGATGCTAAAAATGCTCAAACATGACAATTACAAATCAGAATAGATAGGGATCTTATGGCCAGAGCAGGGGATTGAGGGCTGCTTGCATACTAGGTGTTAGGTGTTAAACCTTTAGTTACTGACTATAAAGAAAAATGTGGATTCCAAACATAGAGATCAGTGCTGATCCGTTGGTGGGTGAGGTGCCTGAAGAGTTTGGGTACTTGTAATAACCAGTTGCTATGCAGATATTTCAGCATTTAAAATGTTAGTCATCCCAGTGTGTATCTCCTGATTATCAGCCTCGCATGTCCAGGGCATAAGGATGCCCTCAAGGAGCTTAAAGTTCACAGTCACACACAGGAAGACAATCATGTGAGTCATAAATTATTCTGTTCAGTAAGTCATAAGGATTCCTTTAAGAGGTTATAGAATGGATGCTGTCACTCCACTTGAAGAGTCAGTACAGTGTAGTGGTGAAGAGCAGTTATGTTCTATACACAGACTGTCTAAGGTCCTGCCTGGCTATGTGACCTTGAGAAAATGAGTTAACTTCTATTAATCTTAATTTCTTCACCTGTATATTGGGAATATTAACATCTTCCTTATTAAGTTTATTTTGAAGATGAACAAGAAATGTCATGTTAAAATCTTAGCACTAGGCCATAGTACGCACACTCTAAATATGAAACTTCTTACTATTTTACTGTCATACTCAGGAAGACAGGAGATAAGGTATAACTTAAAGCATAGGCAACTGGTGGAGCATAGAAGTGGGAAGAGCATAAGAAAATAAGTACCTTACTTCAAGAGGATTGAAGAGAGGTGTGGCTATAGCAGAATCAGCTTGTTGGAGAGAAAGATTCCAGAAAAGTAAAATGATGTTAGTTTATGGAGGGCTTCGTGCATAAGATTACAGGATTTGTGACCTATCCTAAGGATCTTTGAAAGCCAGAGAGGTTGTGAACAGGTAGGAGAAATAATGCCAATATTAAATAAAAATAATTGGTAACATTTCATGAGTACTTGCTAATAATAGTCAGGACAGTTTTAAATTATCTGTGTACATGAATCCATATAATCCATACAACTTCCCTACAAGGTGAGTTAAAGATTAATGATTGACCTTGTAGTGATCCATAATGTTCCAAGCATTTTCCCAGACAGTGTTTAATTCGACTTTCTCAATCCTGTGCTTAGGCAGTCAATTCTGAGACTCAGGAACAAAGGAAAGGACATTGGCTAGATTTGAAGGGGTTGGAAAGTAATAGCCAGGAAGCCAAATCCAGCACAGCACCAGTTTTTATATATAAAGTTTTATTGGAACTCAGCTGCACCTATTCTTTTTACACATTGTCTGTGTCCACTTTTGTACTGTAACCAAGAGTTGAATACTTGTGACAAAGATTGTATAGCTCACAAAGCTAAAACATTTACCACCTAACTCTTTATATAAGTTTGTCAACTCCTGGTCTAGAAGAGTAGAAAGGCCTTGGGCTTTGCTTCCACTTTAAGTTCTTCCACTAATTCTAGGCAATAGGTTTGGAAAACCACATAAATTAATATATAAAGTGGTTACTGTACCCTGCCCTCTAACACACACACACAATGATGAAGAGAGAGCACTGCAGCTCAAAAGCCTTAAAGGTTAGTCATCCTAAAACCACAGACTTTATTTATTATGAATTGGATCTGTTGTGTAGGGTAAATGTGTAATTAAGGCTCAAAGGAGAAGAAATCAGCAAAAAGAGTAGGAACGGTTTACGTAATCTGCAGACTGAAGTCTCCTTAATATGAGGTTTCAATGGTTTAACCCATATAACCACTCATGAAATAGTGACTAGAAACGATCCTATTCAGCCAGCTTTCTGCACTATTCATACAGAATCCTGTGTGAGAGCTAATGTTAAATCATGTAATCTATAATAATCCATTCTCTCTCTGAATTGCAAATTCCCTCAGAATATATATTACTCATTCTAACCCTTAATTATAGAGATTTTGAAGTATCTCCTACATTTTCCACATGTCACTTCACCTAGATTATCAATGTTGGGAGGGCAAGGACCATGTCTTCCACTGTTGTGCGTTTCCCCTAGCTCTGAAGTGAAATGATTTATCCATTATGCAAATAATAGGTACAATATGTTACTATGATGATTTAACTCTCTGTTGGGAAATTTATAAGAATTAGCTCTAATCCTCAGAGCAACATGAAATGTACCAGTAGTTACTGATAGCCCTCAGGACTAGGCAGACGTTCAGCTTAAAAACTCGGGAGTGGTCCGAATTGTAATGAGCCCGGTTACAATCTGAGCTTTTCTCCCTTTAGGTATCGCAAGGTCGTTTCCAATAACTGCACTGATGGAGTAAGAGAACAGTATACGGCCAAGCCCCAGAAGTGTCCAGGGAAGGCCCCGCGGGGTCTCCGGATTGTCACCGCAGATGGAAAGCTGACAGCAGAGCAAGGGCACAATGTTACTCTCATGGTGCAGCTGGAAGAGGTAGGACTGAGTCCCGTCTTCCTCTATCTTCTAGAGGCGGTGACTTTTCCTAAGAAATCATAGTTCTGCTTACATATCATTTTGGTTTTCTTTGCATATGTATATTTTTATTTAAAATGTTAAAAAAATTTTATTGTATTCTAGTTTTTATTCATTGCTTTTGTTGTTATAGTTATAATTTCACCTTCTCTGATGCATTTCTTCAATTAATTTCATTTCACTGCAAATTGTTTTTGATTTGGTGATTTTTTTTTAAACCTTGTCTTATTAGCACATTTAGCAAAAAGTTTTCTCAGAATCCATTAATGGTATTTATCAAATAATTTAGCACACACACATGTTCAGCCAACTTATAAGATGTGAATGCTGCCTTTCTATTACTCTTTTTTTTTTAAGATTTATTTTTATTATATTGTTTGAGAGAAGGTGAGAGAGAGAGTGAGAAGGGAGGAGGGCCCAGAGCAGTCTGCATACTTGTAGATTATTAGTGGTGACAGGAGGATGTGGGGTCGCTCAGGGCAGGAACTGAATCAGGGGCAGGAGACAAACCTGGGGGCTTCCCACATAGGAAACAAGAACCTTCACCGCTGGAATGGTTACTAGTTCAGCATGTGGGTTTTCATGGGCTGGGGCTGGGATTTGATCCCTGGACCTCTTGGATTCTGGACCTTGTGGTTGCAAGGTAAACGCTATTGAGCTATCCCAGCGTCTCCCTGCCTTCTTCTCTGTGTGAAGTCTTGGCTTTCCTTTTCTAAAGGCAGCAGGCTGGTCATACATACAATATAGAGACCAATCTAATCACAGCTTAGTATACTTTCTTTGCCAATTGAGTTTGTATTAATGTAGCATTTTGGGAGATACCATTATAAGCATCAATTGTTTTTATTTTTGTTTTGACAACTTATGGTTAGGGGAAATTTCTGAATATTTAGATGATGGATAAGAAATTTATGTTATGTATTTTAGAATGTACACAGGCATTTTTGTCATCTTGTAAATGAGGAAGATGGTCTGTATAGGACAAACACTTCCATAAAATGATCTCAGTTATTAAACCAGGCAGTCATACCTTCAGCCATGTTTTCTGAGATATGGCCAGCACTGCATTAGGCCTTTTGCACACAAAAGAATTTGAACAGTTAAGAATGACACTAGAATTAAGACTTACAACACTTACTTCTAGCTTTTTTGTCTGATTGCTTGGTGGCTTTCCGTCTTTAACATGCTTAAGAAGCACCTGGTGTGCATGTTAAAATAGTTTTCTGGGCACCATCTCCAAAGATTGTGATAAAGTTGGTTGGGGTGGAGCCCGAGAATATGCATTTCTAACAAGGCCATAGATTATGCTTTGTTCTTCAAGGGAAAAAAATAGGGTGACATCAGGGGGATAGAGTAGTCTGAGAGGTGTTGGAGTTTGACTTGAAGGGGAAAACTGAAGCAAATGGGATAACATTGTTAGCATTGATTAAAATGATTAGTATTTTAATTTCTGTAGGAAAGCAACTGTGAAATAATGAGTTAGAAACTCTGGCTCTGATGACGCTGATGCCTCTAGTTCAAGGACCATTTAGAGCATTTAGAGAAGAACTCTTCTCACCTAATATTTCTTTCTGTTATCTCTTAATAAATACCTTTCAACCATACTCAATCTTCTAAACAATGGGTGTCCTCAAAATTCTTTAGTTGGAGCTAGAGTGGTAAGGGCCAATTTAGACCAATTGGAGTTGTTTGCGTGTCACAAACATAAGATTTTGAGGTACTTCTTCCTGAGTATGACAGATTAGCTTACAGAAACCAAATGTATATGTATGTGTTTGGAGAGAGAGAAAGAGAGACAGAAAGCCAGAGACAGAGACAGAAAAAGAGAGACAGAGAAAGAAAAGGAGGAAGAAGAGCATAAGAGGATTATCAGAGGGTGAGAGAAACCATAATGTCTTGAGAGATGAGAAATTCATTGCACTGAATCAAACATTTCATGCTGTATTTCCCCTCAATCACTTTGCCAATTAACATCACACTGTATACAAGGTCAGATTTTTGATTTCCAGTAGAAGGCCAAATTGAAAGTATTGGCAAAACAGCTGTGATAGGCTCACAAGGCTGGGAAGATAAAAGTCCGTTTCAGGGCTACCAAGGCGGTGGGGGACTGAGGTCGAGTCCCAGGGACTAGGGAAGTGTAGAGAAACAGCACAATGGCTGGTGCCTGTTTTCTCCTTGAGTAATTCAGCCATATCTAAGTGGTACAGGCAACAGAGAAGGCCTTTTTATTGACTTAGAGGATGAAAGGGTAAGTTTAATTTCTAGAAGTATTAAATTTTGGGAAGATAAAAATTTGAGGTCAGAGCTTATCAAGGAGGGGACTGTAGTAAATACCACAAAATCAGGGTAGATCCTTGAGACCCCTAGAAGTCTACCCTAGGACGAAGGGCAAACCAGGGTTCTCTAACCCCTGAAACTATTTCCATCTCTGAATAGGTTAGGGTGATTTTTTCCACTCTAAATGTGTGTTAGAAGCTAAAATAAGCCTTCTTTAGAGAAAAATAATCACAAATCAGAGGCCTTACCTTTATTTTTATTTTTTGCTATGCAAAAACATTATAGTGTGTTATAGTCCCACTTGTTTATTTTTCTTTTGCTTTTCTTGCCTGAGGAGAAATATCAGAAAAAAATATTACTAAAAGCGATGTTAGAGAGTTTCTTCTGGGAATTTTATGGTTTCAGGTCTTACATTTAAGTCTTCAATCCATTTTGACTTTATTTTTGTATATGGTGTAAGAAGGGTAATACATAACTTCAATAAAGGATTCATACTCAGAAAAATATAAATAAATCTTATAGATTAATGAGAAAAATTTTGGTAAACAAATAAAAAATGTACAAATGATTAAGCAGTCTTTTCAAAGATGGTAACCAGATAGCCAATAAGCATATGAAAAAAATTCTCAACATCACTACTCAATAAGCCAATGTAACTTAAAACTGTAATCTGATATTACTTTGTTCCCATCAAAAGGGTTATATTTTAAAAGACTCATATCATGTGTCGTTGAGAATATGGGGCAGCTGGTCATTCATACAACACTGTTTGGAATATAAATTGATACCTTCACTTTGAAGACCTATTTGACATTAACTACTATAGCTGAACCTTTGTACAACCTATGATTCAACATTTTCATTCCTGAGTATATAGTCATCAGAGATGCATACAATTGTGCACCAGAATATATGTAAAATAATACATAGCCAAGGTATTCATAAAACCTCAAAACTGGAAACAAACATTTATCAACAGTAGACTATTCTAGACATAAATTGCAGTAAAATGGAATACCATATATCAATGAAAGTGACAAAATACCACTGCAAACGAAAACTTGGATGAATCGCATATCTAGTACTGACCTAAAGATATCAGAGTAAAAAACATTCACATTGTGTAACTAATTGAAGTACAAAAATAAGGAAGCTAATTTATGGTGACAGAAGTAAGAAAAATGGTTATCTTTGGAAAGAGAGCGGCAGGGGTGATTTGAGAGGTACTGGATACTTTTAATTTCTTGGTGATTATTGGATACATTTACTTTGTAACATTTAAGTTATGTATTCAATTTCTTTTCATTTTTTATGTGTATTATGTATACTCAACTAAAAGCTTACTTAGAAATCATTTTGGAAACTCACATAAGATATAGTGCTTTGAATTTAGGTTTTTAGAGAAAAACAGAAAAAGAAGGAAAACTTTCACGGGACTCTTAGGGATGGATTGATTTATGAGAGCCAGTCCTATATACTGTGGTGAAGGTAAGGTCCCTTTCACAGGGACTTAAGGAGCCCGAGGATGACACTCAGAGGAATATCATTTACTGAAGCAGTAGATGTTTATGCTGGAGCAGGCTTTGGAATTCATATTTTTGTTTCCTTTCTAAGAACACAGGAGAGGAAGATCTGAAGCAAGAACTCACTCCTGGTCAGCTCTGACCTTCGTACAAATGGAGTCCACCCTCCAAGGGCAGAGGCCAGCTCTCATTTGTTCAATTTTGCTTTCCACATAAGATCATCAGGCATCATAAACTTGATTGAGTGATGTGGGAACAGATTGGGGAATCTGGTTCTAAGATGTGTCAACTGATGCCTTCGGGGCTCAAGAAGGGGAAACAAAATAAGTCAGTTCATTCCACTTGAGTCGGCAAAGCTACAATAGCGGGAGGAGAATCTATGGCTTTCAGCTGTCAGACAGGCCGCTGGGTGTGCTTGTCTGCCGGTGCAGTGCACCAAGATGAAAGCACCGCGTCAGGAGGCCCTGGGGACCTTACATGTGACTGAGATTCTATGCTCGTGTTTCCTAAACTCTGTGTGCAGAAACAAACTTGTTTTTTTCTTAATCCCTGGGCTGGATACATAGGCATAGACGAGTCATATGATGGGCAATGAAGAATAAAGAAAAGTGGAAGGTCTCTGAGAAGCTGGGGAGCTTAGAAATATGACACAGTGATAACAGCAATTCGGCTATGCCACATTTATTGAGCACTACCTGTGGTCCCATTTGGGAGTGCTTTCATGGATTGTCTCATTTAGATCTCATAGCAACCCTATGCGAGGAGCAGTTATCATCATTGTCACTGTATAGATGGCACAGCTGAGGCACAGAAGGCAAAGTAACTTACCTAAGACCACAAAATGACTAAGAGGTAGAGCTGGGGGTTAAGTCTAGGCTAAGTGGCATCTTGCCTTCTTATTATTTTTTCTGTGGTGGAAAGAACCATTTTCTGGAAAAGAATTTCACTTAGTTCCTCAGGCTCCCTAGAAACATTTGGCTGGTGGCAAGTAGTAACAGAGAGTAGAAAGAACAGACAAAATTAACTATGTCCCAGCCAATAGGCCTGTGGCAGTTCCTATATTCTTGAACACTAATCAATATATAAACCAAGATTCTCCCCCCACATTTTCTGAGCATCCTTATGGCTTGGGATTGGTTTGTTGAAAACTATTTCAGCAAAGAGAAATTTCAAATTCTCCCCCTCCGTGCAAAACTATGCCTTTATTGAATGGCTACTGTATATCTGGCACTGTTGTATCCAGTCTAAAGACTGTTGGAAAACATAAGCCAGGGGTGGTGAATCTTTTGGTGATTGAGTGCCCAAGTTTATGAAATAAGAGAATACTCGCTCGACTTGTGTGCCAACCCATCGAGTGAGATAGAGGTATCGATTATTTTTATGTCTATAAGAGCATAACAATAATTTTTTAAATGGTATTCACAGCTCCGCGTGCTGAAATAATTGCTCTGCGTGCCACTTTGGGCACACATGCCATAGGTTCGCCACCCCCGACATAGGCTCTGAAAGCCACACTCCAGGATTTCACCATCCATGTATACCAAACTTTTCCAGAGGCTTGGGTACAAATTAGGCTAATATATATTTTGTGTTAATTATATATATATATATATTTTTTTTTTTTAATTTAACACAAAATAAGAAAAAAAAAATGCCTGACATGTGCCACTGGCAATACACAGAGTCTCTATATCCTCCTCAAAATTTCTAAGCGTCTACTTCTCATTTGCACTTGATACTCTTAAACTTACTTGGAACGTAGTATCCCACTCCTGCCCTCGTACCTGGAGTCTGTTCTTCGTAACTGTAGGGATATCAGTGCCATGCTTCTGATGCCCTTAACCTTAAAACAGCAGATCCTCCAGGTGCCAAAGGGACTGAGAGGTCCCAGCTCCACTCAGACCTAACACTGCAGTGTGATTACGCAGCTGTCTCACTTCTCCAAGTCAGTCTCATATTTTGCCATTTGAACACCAAAGATGGTGCCTCTGTGTTGAAGGTTTGTCTTCCACCAACAGACTTGTCTTTTGTCTGCAGGGCTCGGCGGGGCTATTGACGATGCAGCACTTCTTTCCTGGTCTCTAGTTACTAGCATACAAACCCCTCCATGTAGGCTCCATCACTTATGCCCATCAACTAAAGCTTTAGAGACCTGAAGCATTGGCTGTTCCTCCAAGTGGTTAGGCATACTGGTGTTTATTATTCCTCCAATATTTTACGAAGTTCCAATTTCATATCGTGTGCTTTTCATTAATGATTACACATAGTGCCATTTGTGGAAATATGTGTTTTGGGTTAATAAGAACCTCTGCTGTATCCAGTTTTAAATAAAACCTCACCACATGAAATAGAAAGTACTATGTATTTTGTATCCATTCGAAACAAAAAGAAAAACTAATTCACTACAGTATGTTGTAATAATCATTTTTTTCTGGATACTCCAGTAGATTATACATATTATTAAGGTAGAAATTGTGCCCTTCCTGGTTGTAGCTCTAGCTTTTCTACTCACCATGCCTCACAGATGGATGGGAACTCAATAAATGTGTATGGATTTGGATAAGCTTCCCCAGTATACATAAAACCCAGACTTGAAAAGACTCAAAATTTGAATAACATTCAAAACCTGTTAACAGTCTTCATCTGAACTCTAAATCCCTTCATTTATTCTGTACTAGTGTATACCCTAATTCTAACATGAGAATATCAATGAAAACCTTGCTGAAACCAGACCAAAGACTAGAACTTCTTATTAACAGAAGATAATCAAAGATGAGGCACACTGAGGCTAGCTTGTAACTTCAGGTACAATAGTATGTCCCCAAGACAGTATTCTATAGACTTTGACATATGCCAGAGATAAGAGTCCCTTCATACAAATAGCATGTGGGACCACCCTCCATATCTAAGTGACAAAAATGACTCTATACACAACTCATTAAAATCCCACAGCTTGGCTCATCTGATGTGTTACTCCAAGTACTGCATAACTGTTGAAGTTGATGGAAAACCCCATTGTCAAGAATGCCATCCCGGGTGCTTTAAAAGGGTTCTCTGCAATATACTCATGAAAGAACCTCCATTAGAAGCAACAAGGTAAAGAAGACTGTTTTGTTTCTATTCCAAACTCATTGGGACAGATCCAAGAACACACACACACACACACACACACACACACACACACACACACACACAATGCATCCATGTATCATTGTTTCCTTGAGAAAGAAAAAACAGTTGACCCAGGGACCAAGTTACAAGGGAGAGGAAAAGTCCTTGAAGTTATGTCTATGAAACCAAACATTTTCCAATTAAACCTGAATTTTAGGAAGCCAATCAAAGGCGTTTTGCACTGAGACCAAGCATTCAATGAGGTGGCTTCTGATTGTCTGGAAACTCACTCAAGATGGATGCCTTCTGGACCACTAATGAGCATCTAATGAGCCTATAGACTTTCCACATGATAACTCAGCTTCCTGGCGCAATCCAATGCAAGACCCTGAAGGTACAGGATGGATGGCGCAGGGCCTAATTATTCTTAAGAACTAAACCAAACTGATTTGGAAGGCATTCATTTGAGAGGACTGCTAGGCAGAAGTAGTGTCTGCATGTCATAGAAGATAATTAAATATGTTTTAAACAGCCGTAAGAATAAAGAGATGCAATTCACTGCATAATTTAAGACTTTTAAATTAAATCTGAGGCAAGAGACTAAAATTAAAACTTTGATCTGTATCTCATTGTTTTAATACTTCAATT
>PVKE010045050.1:0-12770 GCA_004027555.1 Craseonycteris thonglongyai | reverse complement strand
TTAAAAATCGGGACTGTCCCGCCAAAAGCAGGATGTCTGGTCACCTTAATAGGGCATACCTGAAACCTTTCCCTTTTTTTTACCCTTTTATAAAGCATTCCTACGCCTCTACATACCTTTGAGTCTTTGGCAAGCGCAACTGATGGTGGCTATCTCTTGCGATAGCATGCGCTGAATAAATAGCCTTTGCTTGTTCTCATTTGCTTGGTCTTCATTCATTTCCACATAATATATAGAACAAAAATGATTGCTGATTGCACATAATAAACAATGCAATCCAGAACACAAAAACATAATCTTTAAATTGTTTAAGGGAAAAATACTCATCAGCTAAAATTTTACAATCAGTAAAGAAGTCCTCGAACAATGCAAACTAAATATATATCTAATAAATTACAATATAAATATATAGCCAGTAAACAACAGCTGGGAAATTTTGTCACTAACAAAATCTGTACAAGAAGAAAAAGAAAATTGCTCAGTACAAAGGTAAATAATTTCAGATGATAACTCAGCTTTAAAAATTTGAGGGATACTGGGATAGCTTAGTAGATTGAGGGCCTGCCTTGCAATTTTGAGGTCTGGGGATCAAATCCCAGATACACAAGACCATTTTATAAAGACAAGGGTCATTAACAAGAACACATGGAGTAGCTGGGATGGCACAGTGGGTTAGGCGCCCACTTTGCAGCCCCAGGGACCGAGGATCAAATCCCAGCCCCGGCCCGTGTGGACCCATATGCTGAACTGGGGAGTGCCCCCAGTTCAGTTCTCACCGGGGCGAGACCCCGGCCCAGTTCCTGCCCTGTGCCGCCCCGCGCCCACCTGTGGAATGAAACTATGTGGAAAAACCAATAATGTGCAACTATGGAGACTGTTCTGGGCCCTCCCCCTTCTCTCTGTCTCTGACTCTTTATCTCTCTCTCTGTCAAAAACAATAAATAAATATTTTTTTAAAAAACAACAAGAACACATATTCTCAATATGTGTGCATCGAATAGAGCTTCAAATACATGAAGTAACAATGGACAGAATTACCTTTAACATATAAGTATATAAATGTATAATTATGTTAGAGATTTTACTATACAAGGGCTGTCTGGAACCTATTTAGACATGTAATGAGAAAATAAAGGCATTTATGGCTGGATTTTTCCTGGGCAATCCTCGTATATTCCTAAGAAATCAACAGAATGAGTAGATAATAAAAATCAGTAATGATTGTAGAATTAATGACACTATCAACCAAGTTAATTTAATTGACATATACAAGACAACTATAGAATATTCCTATTTTTCAGGTGCACATAAACCTTTTATCAAGTCAGATTGTTTTTATCATGAAACAAGTCTCAATAAATTTAAAAGTATTAAAATTATACAGGACACAATTTTAAAAACTTAAATAAAAAAAAACTTTAAATAAATAAAAAAAAGTCCCACCCAACTTGCAGACCATCCAAGCATCTTCCAGTATCTTTTCCATATAAATTACCTGTTTTGGCTCATGCTGTGAAATTTCCTAAAATCTCTCAAAGGTTCACAGACCCTAAAACAAACTGTATCTGGCATGTTACCTCTTACGAAGCATCCCAAGCCTGGCACTAGCAGCAGCCAGCCTCAGTTCACAGCTTGGCCTCTTGAGGCACCTCTAAGCCCAGTACAGGTGGTGAACATCTGTGAATAGCTTTGCGGCTCATGCCACGTGGCCGGGCAGGGCACAGGCTGAAGTTAAACTTGGCCTGTGGCAGAGCCCCTCACAAGAGGTCCTGAGGTTGGCATTCTTTGTGGCTAGCTTCAGACCCACCCAGCGCATCAACCTGGCCACCTCCAAGGATGACACATCCAAAGGCCAGACTGGGCAGGCACCAAAGTCCTGCTAAAGTGAATCCTGCTCCATAGGGCCAGCACCTACACAACAGCTTCTCCATTGTAGTCATGGCCAATCCTCACAAACAATCAGTTGGAGGTCATTCCCTCCCACTGACATGCAAACATTGTTGTTCAAGGTCCAACTACAACAGGAGAGCACACACAAGGAACATACCTGGAGTGCCCGGCGCTGGTGACAAAGGGGATTGTGCCACTGAACACCACAGGACATTTATTACGTAAGGCCACTGTACCAAGACAAGGAGACATAGCAACCCTATACAGGGAGGCAGCCAAATGGGGAGACAAAGAAACACATCCCAAATGAAAGAAGAGAACAAAGCTCCAGGATGAAAAACTAAACAAAATGGAGACAAGCAATCTACCAGATGCGGAGTTTAAAACTCTGGTTATAAGAATGCTCAGTGGGGGAAGCCGGGATGGCTCATCAGGTTAGCATTCACTTTGCAGCCCCAGGGACCAAGGATCGGGTCCTGGCCCCTGCCCACACAGACCCATATACTGAACTGGGGTATGCTTCCCATGAGGGAGGCCCCCAGTTCAGTTTTTGCCCCCACCAGTTTGGCCCCTCACTGGAGGGGCCACGCCTCCCATGCAGGAGGCCCCCGACCCAGTTCCTGCCCTGTGTGGTCCCCTCCCACCTACATGAAACAAAATCATGTTGAAGACTAATGATATACAACTATGGAGACTGCTCTGGGCCCTCCCCCTTCTCTGTCTCTCTCTGCCTCTTTCTCTCTCAAAAACAATAAAATAAATCCAAAAAAAAGAATGCTCAGTGATCTCAGTGAGAACTTCAACAAAGAGATAGGAAAAAAATTGGAGACAGAAAACATAAAAAAGAACCAGTCAGAAATGAAGAATACAATAAATGAAATGAAGACTACAATAGAGGAAATCAACAGATTAGATGAAGCAGGGGATTGAATCAGCGATTTGGAAGTGACGGTAGCAGAAAACACCCAATTAGAACAGCAAAAAGAAAAAAATATATAGATCCCAAAATGCAAACAGTTTAAGGAGTCTCTGGGATACATCAAGTGAACATTTTCATCATAGGAGGGAATGCACCAAAACACATGTAAGGAAGCTAAAGCTGCACTTACATAGAAAGAGTTTTAAATGCTCATACTAGAAATGAACAGTTTAAAATTAAAAAGCTAGAAAAAGAAAAACACAAATGTAAACTAAGCAGAGTGAAGTTAATCATAAATATTAAGAGTGATAATCATTTAAATAGAAAAAAATAGAGAATAAGCAATATACCCAGAAGTTGGTTCTTTGACAATATTAATAAAATTAATAATCACTTGGAATAACTAACTGTTCATAAAAATACAAAAAAAAAAAATACCACAAAGAAACTAGGATTTCTTCAATATCAAGAAAGAGAAGTAGCATTACTCCAGATTCTACAGACATTAAAGAAATAAGGTTATTTTTCTGAACATTTAAGTCAAAAAATTCAAGAAATTAGATAAAGTGGACAAATTTATTTAAAATAAATTACAACAAAAAGAAATAGTAAAACAAAATAGCCTTGTACACGATCTGACAATTAAGATTGTAAACTCATCCTAGAAAAAGTGTTACATACCTCATATTGATTATCACTATGGTCACCTTTGACGTTTTTTTCGTCACCTTGGGAAGCTAAGCACAGATGCCAGGACCTAGTCTAATCTTCAAAGCAATTTTGAAACTCTTTCTGGAATGGCCATCAGAGCCATCATTGTATTATCCTTGATATCCTGAGTGTTAATCTCAATGTCTTCTTTTAAGTATTTCCTTTATCTTCAGGTAAAGAAAAAACCCAATGAGGCCAGATCAGGTGAGTAGGAAGGATGTTCCAATACAGTTATTTGTTTACTGGCAAAAAACTCCCCCACAAACAGTGTACTGTGAGCTGGTGCATTGTTGTGATGCAAGAACCAGAAGCTGTTGGTGAAAAGTTCAGGTCATTTTTGTCTAACTTTTTCACATACCCTTTTCAGCACTTCCAAATAATTAATTTGGGTGGTTGTTTGTCCAGTTGGTACAAATTCATCATGAACAACCCCTCTGATATGAAAAAGGGTTAGCAACATTGTTTTGACTCTTTATTTGGACTGATGGAAGTTTTTGGTCATGGAGAATAGGCTGACTTCCATTGTGAACTTTTATGTTTTGTTTCAGCGTTGTATTGGTACACCCGTGTTTCATCACAGTGATAACATGGCCCAAAACATCGCTTCTCCAAAAGGTCTTGGCAAACTTGGACTCTGCTTTGTTTTGTTCATCCGTGAGCTCTTTCCGGACCATTTTTGCACACATCTTTCTCCTGCCAAGATTTCCTTCCTTCTTTTTTTCCTTCCTTCCTTCTTTCCTTCCTTCCTTCCTTCCTCCTATCCTTCCTTCTTTCCTTCCTTCCTTCCTTCCTTCCTTCCTTTCTTCCTTCCTTCCTTCTTTCTTTCTTATTGTTTTTGACAGAGACAGAGAAATAGAGAGAACAGGGAGGGCCCAGAGCAGTCTCCATAGTTGAACTTCATTTTCAGTAAAGATTTTCCTAGCTATTTCTCTACAGATAGTTACTTGGTCTGCTATGCTTCTCACAGTCAGCCAACAATTTTGTTGCACAATTTGATGAATTTCTGCAATGATTTTGTCAGCTCTGCTCATTACTGGCCACCCTGACCTCTGTTCATCAGTGATGCTTTCTCTCCCCACAGAAAAACATTTAAACCACTTGTACACTGCCATTTTCTTTATGGCATTATCCCCATCAACTTTGACTAACATGTCCCTGATTTCACTTTCATTCTTTGCAAGTTTAACAAGAAATTTAATGTTTGTTCATTGCTCTAATTCAAGTTCTGACATTCTTACAACAGCAAACAAAAATATGCACAAATAATGAATGCCACTCAGCAAGACACGGCCACACGTTGATCTGAACATAGCTGTGAGACACTGATACACCAAGGCTGTGAAACCTTACTGAGATGTCTGTACAGTGCTGCCAACCTAAGCATATGGTGACAAGTTTGGGAACTTAATTGTCAGACCTCGTATATTCGGGCTTTATTCAAAACTAGACTATAAATTTCAAGATAACAGGTATCTTGTCTTCCTTGTTTATTGCTATGGTTCTAGCAGTAAATAAGTGTCTGGCTCATAGTAATGACTTAATAATTGATGAGGGCTGAGTTATTTTTGAAGCCAGAGTATTAATCATGTCTTTTAAATCACATTTACTTAATCTTTCCAGATGTACTAAGTTCAAAAAAAATTTTTGCACTCATTATATCATGTTGTCCACAGTTGAGCAAAAGGACAGAAGGAACTAATTTCCATGTAGGTTTCTCCATGGCACAAGAAGTATGGTAGAAGTGAGACAAAATTGTAAGTCAAAGGCGTGGTTTCTTTCAGTGCACCTCTTTCCCCATTTTAAATACTTTACAAATGAGTAATTTGTGAAGCTTGGGAATGAGTAGTCTACTGTGAATATATACACACTCTCCTGTTTTCTCTATTTGTGCATATGTTTGCAATTTTTGTATATATTATGTCTTTATATATGTATATTTCATAAATGCAAGAAAAAAAAAGCCTTTAAGTTCCTACAGAACCTTCCCAGTTAATTGTTGGTAAGTTAAATTTAGGTATTCATCCAGAGTTGCAAAAGTATATATTAATTTTGATAAGGAATAAAACATAAGAAGCTTCAGATACCAAAGGTATAATGGTACAATCTTATATCCCACGTTAGGTGGATGATGGAAGTACTTTAATAGGGGGCAGACAGTAGCATGCACATGGGATGCCTTGAGGAAACTACCGAAAAGCTGGCTACTTGCAAAAGGTGTGCCCTCTAGTCAGATGAATTATATTAATAAAAAGAAACCCAGTCCTCTGGGAGGATGCAGCCTTGCACGATCACACTGGCTTGGAAGAACAGAACAGAACCTGAAATCAGCCTTTACTTACCCGGTGGCCAGCAGCAAGTAGAGTGCCCAAATTTCACAATTTCACACACATACACAGCATCCAAGGGAGCCATTCTGGCGTCCTCCAAGTCCCTTACATCAGCAGTAGTCTATTTTGCTTACTCAGAAGGTCATCCTGAATAGTATAAAATATTATCTAGCTATATGTGGCACAAAAAAAAAAACAAATGAGTGCTGGCTAACTGGACAGAAGCCAGTCACCCTTTATGCTTCATTCATAATCTTGCCCCAGTCTCCTAGAGAGAGTGAGGTCTAGAAATAAATCCAGGGGCAGTAGGGCTCCAAAAATTATAGACACGATGTTTCCTTAAATTCAGATTATTTTCTTTATTACAGATGTATTCATCATTGTCTTGGCTTACAGGAAAAGGAATCCTAGCATGTACACAAGTCCTCTCCTCCTTTTCCCAACAAGATAGCACATTGTTAATTTCACTTTTCACCTTTACAGGAGAATGGGGCTGGAGATGGGTTGGAATCAGAGAATGAAGAAAGTGACATACCTACTAAGCTGTGCAAACTGGGACTTGTCAAAGTATTTATTGTAAATGCAGGTGACCCTGGGACTATAGGGTAGGTCTTAATTCCTCAAATGCCACCTGTGCTCTACAACAAGAAGACAGAAAAGTCCCTTGAACAGTATTTCCTGAGTATCTTCTAAGCATGGAGTTCAAAGATGGGTTCCTTAATTTTTTCTCATGGATTTCAATTGCTACCTACTTCCTTTTATATTTAAAAAAAAAGTGTAAAATGGCAAATAATACTGAATATCACAGTACCATTTACTATTTCTGGGGTCTTTATACACAAATTTTATACAAAATGGTGTCTAGTAACATTTATGATTCTTAACAAAATAGAACGCATCTATTTTTAGCACTGTGACTGACAGCATTAGTCCTTGAATGGTAAACTCTGCTTATGTTTTATTTATATGCACATCATAAATGCCCTGAAGGTGAGGTAGATGAAAAGCAGGCTGTGGAGGTAGGGATGGCTGTGGGACAAGAAAGCTCTGTGCCCTTCTGAAACCTATCACTAGACCCTAAGGCTGGATGGACAACTGGTAGTCTTAGAAGCCTGCTTAAGGCAAGCTGCCACCTGCTGAAACCAAAATAGAGAGGATTTCACCTAGCAGGGACCCTAAGACTCATTATACATTTATTATACTATATTAATATGCTAAAAGATACACGCCCGGCTGACATTGTCAGACATAGAATGACCATAAAAGGACAAAAAATGGCCGATGGAGCCCTTCCAAGAAATAGCTGCCCTTTCCCAGGAAATCATTCCTCCTACAAATGTGAATGTACAGCCCCTAATTAAAGGGACACCGAGAATAGGCTTAAACCTCAGCAGGTGTGCTGCTGCTCTGTCTGTGGAGTAGCCTGCTTCTTCCTTCTCCGCTTAAACAAACTGATCCTTGCTTTACTTCTATTTTGACTCGTGCTTGAATTCTTTCCCACGTGCTGCCAAGTATATACCGATTGAGGCCCCTTCTCCAGGCCTCTGAGGTGGGGAGATGCATTGCCTAGCCTCCTACAACAAAGGTACATTCATAAGTCAACGTACAAATGTGTAACACCAGGCTATACATTTTTACTTAGAATCAAATGGAATTCATATAGTCTACTGAATGAAAAGCAAGACAGACATTTCCTTAATGTTTTATATAGACACACACATGCATATATGAGTATATTTAAATGAAGTACTCAAACCCCATCAACTACTTAAAAGTTAAGTTTTCTTAAAAATTAAGTCATTTAAACACAATTTGGGGAAAAAACAAATGAAAACCTAAAAAATAGATAAATAAAATAAAAAACAAAAATAAAAAACCCAAAGCTTCCAGATACCCTTAATTTTAAGTGGAATTAAAATCCACAGAATGAAAGATACAACAAAAGAGAAGAAATTTATTTAAATTCAAATGAAGTCATTAATTTTAAATATTTGTAGAAATGTCAGATGTTGGCAGAAACTTGATATCAGTAGACCTCTAGTGGTTATTAGAGTAACTAACGATTTCACTATTTTCCGTTGCTGCCTCTTTCACCATAAAGTGTTCAAGTGTTCCAGGATATTACCTTCCAAGGCAATAGTACAAGGAGCAGCAAATATGTATCCATACCCTTGGAAAAACAAAATAATAAAACTAATTTTCAAGGTAGGTTGACCACAAACTACCAAAAAATATATTTAATTATTTTCATACTTAAAATGCCTTTATAGGTTTTCAAATTGAGATTTACCTTCCCCATTTTAAAATAATTTTCATAAAGAGAGAATCCAAAGTATATTTGTGTGTTATTTCTTCCCAACTCAAATAACTATTTTAGCATTTTCTTAAAGCGACAATATTTCAGTCTAAATTTAAATATGTGAGCAATGTATTTTGCATGAGTTTACTTAAAGTGTAGACAATAAATACATGTTTTCTTTTTATATTAAAATGAAATGAATGTCAGCATTGGTCAGGTCACAGAAATTCACATTAGGTGGGCACAAATTGGATTCTAATTGAAAGTGAAATGTCTCAAGTGAAGTTAAATTCCTTCTTCTAAATTTAAGTTATTCTTATTAAATGTTGAAGAGAATTGGAAAAACACAAAGGATGTCTTCAGCCACATCATTCTCCAAGTGACATTAAATATTGTGGATATAGAACTGTTGTGGATATAGAACAATTCCCACAAGAGAGTGACACACACCCTAAATGCCATCACTTTAACAAACCAGTTCCCACAAGTAAGACTGAATTCTTTGGCTACATACGGTCAAATAATTCATTTGAAAAGGTAAGTGTAGGAGAAGATAAAACACTTAATAATTCATATTCAATAAAAATATGTGTATATAATAATAAACCAATATTAAAAGCAGTGATTCAAGAATTACTCATACAGGGTCAAAATATGTAGCATATTTTAAAAACATGATCTTGATCAGGAGGAGGATTTCTAAGATGCCTAATGTTCTCTTATAAAAGAACATAGGTACAAAATGAGCTTGCTTTCTAATGTCCTACAAAGAGTTTAAAAAAGAAAAACGGAGGGAACCTGATCAGGGTGATAAATTTAAGGTAACCGTGCAGGTAACTTAGATTTGTTAACTTCTGCTCTGCCTCAAATTTAATGATGATTACTGTTGACATTTGCATTCCGTTTAGGACATGACACAGTCCCCAACTCAAGTGTACAAAACAGAGGGCATTTTATGTCTTAATTGAATTCACTTTATTTGCCCCACTTGAGGTCAAACCAATACCAGCCCTTTCTCCTCCCTAGGAGCCTCAGGGATACAATGTACTACAAAGCTTGGGAAGGGTATGCAAGAAGAAAAAGAAGGCCAGTTTATTCTGTCCTCAATGTCCCTGAAAAAAAAAGCAGCTTTCTCATCCGATGTCTATCCTTGTTGAATTTGCTAATGATGACCATGACCCTACCAGGACTTGCATGTGTTAGATATTTTTTTATCCCAACCATAGAGATTCTTCCAGTTCACCAGATCTCTTAGGTGCTTCTTCCTGCCATCCCACCCCATGCTGATGGATGTGTTTTTGAGATTTTCCTTTGGCCTATTACCTAAGTACCTTATGCTAATCTATTGTACTCTTTAGATACCACATTGGACACAGGCCATCTCTGTATGAGGTTTGTGGTTTGCTAACTATACTTGGGTAATGAGAGCCACACTAATGCCATTCTTTTACTTTTCAAGTCTCTTCCATTACCCTCCTGCCCTGGCTATGCCCAGTAAGCATTTCTCATAGAATCTTGCACTTCATCTCTCTGAATTGCTCTTTCCCACAGGGAGATGGGTTAACTTCTTTTGGGAGGAAAAAGTTTTAATGTAATTATGCAGTACTGTCTTTTCTATAATTGATTCAATCATCTAGACTTTTGCTCCTATTTAAAGCCAATTTCTTAGAATTCTATTCTATATTTGGATCTTGCCAGTAAAAGCCATTGTTTTAAAGATGTAAATCTATGCTATTAACTTTAAATATTACCTAAGCACTCAAAAGCCAAGCAATTGATTCTTTATTCTTTCTATACCAGACTTAGCCTGAGGGCAAGTCATTTGAAAAATCCCTGAATGCTGCTTGAAAAGGGATAGGGCCCTGAAGTGCTCTCAGGCCTGTTCACCTATGAACTGTTGTTCATCTTCTGGATCCAAGTCACCTCTTCCGAGAGGTATTTCTAGCTCCTCCGTGGCTAACTTAGATCAGTGCCACTGTGTTACTGTCCAACAAGGCTCCTTCCACTCATAGTGGTTGTCACAATTTGGAGCTATAAACAATCTTATGTCCCCACCCTACTAGACTATATATTGACATTAATAGTGTAGTCCCCTTTTATGTTGGCACATTGGTAAATTCTCAATACTTCATATAATTCTGGCACACAGGAGATGGTCAATAAAGGTTTGTTGTAAATGACTACATTATATTATTGGTTTCTAACAGAGACTCTGAGATATTAATAAGGCAAATATTATCCCTATTTGAAAATGGAGGACTCTTAGGCTAATGTATGTGAAATGGCATGCATCAGTACACTCAGGTTATGTCACAATTTGGATCTGAACTTCACTCCTGTAAACCCTGGTCTACTGCTGTCCATTATACCACATCTGGGACATTGTCATCTTTAATAATAATTTGGAATCTGCTTTATAAAGAATTCTTAGTCAGCACTTGCTTAACATGTTCAAATGTTATTTTCAGTATCAAAAAGCAAAATGGCTTAACAGAAAGAAAACAACAGAAAATTTAATGTTAAAATGAGAATAACATGTGACCCAAGAGACTACTTTGATTATTAAACTATATGCTATTTATCACTATAACATTACCACAATGAGGTAAGAAACTTTTTTTCAAAAGAAATTCAAAATACCTGGTCTATCTGGAAGTTATTTATAAAAATTTCAGACACAGTAGTTTTCTTTTTAATAAAGTAAAGAGTAGGCCCTTACCTATAGAAGCCAAAGCAGAAGATGGCCTATTTATAGATTGCCCAACTGACAAACCCTATAAAAGATGTAGAAAGTTCCATAATCATTAGACAAAAAAATATGCCCAGCTGATAACTGGTTCTATTATTAACCCCTGAAATCACCAAATATAGGTTTTCAAAGCCATAATATCTTTAATAAAGTTTATTGGTCAAGTTTTATTCATTTCACAAATGCAAGTAATTTCAACTATAAATTTTCTTTTGAAGTTTGATATTTTCTTTTATTTTGAAAGTTTGCTCACATGTGCTGGGCTAAATAACCCACAATTATACACATTTACTTAATCTGGATAATTTCTACATTATTCACCCTTTTATATTATTTTTGATGTTTTTATTAGATTAATATGACATTATTGTCTCAAATGACTGATGTCTCAAAATAGTCTTTTCATCTGGATGCTTTATGTAGGAAAATAATACTCTTCATTAACAAAAAGTATAACCACTATTGTTTCACACAGAGAGCGAAGCTGAAATGTTATAAAAAAAAACAACCTTAAAAAATAGGAGAAATCATTATTGTCATGAGTAGACAGTCATGAATGAAAAGTGTCTTTTTTTCCCGTTTTACAAAGCTTGGTCTTATTAGAATAAAGCATAGTAAAATAAAATGAGAAGATTCAAAATAATGAATGCAGTAGAGGAGGTCAATCACATTTTCCTATTGTCCTTTCCATTCAAGGAGAGAATAAGGGAAATGAAAGAAATTGTCAAAAGTCAATTACATTATTTAATAGATAAAAGAAAATATGAATTTTAAACAGGGTGATTATTGTCAAGAGATATTGCTGAAATAAACAGAATTTAAATTTGCTATTCCTTTATTAGAAAGCTAGACAAAACAACAAATTTCAATGGCTAGATTAATTTCTACATGGTAATATAGAAACAAAGAAGACATGGGCATGAAAATAGAAAAGTTTGGGGAAACATCTACAAATAGCTATTGTAGATTTAAAAGCACAGAGAACACAAAAATATTAGCCAGGATATTAATTCTCTGTTCAGAAAATGAGTACATGATAGGTGTTTGAACATGCATGGTATAAAATAAAGTGTGTAAGCAATCATAAGTTATCAAATATAAGAAATCCTGGTTACAGAGGT
Source organism: Craseonycteris thonglongyai (assembly GCA_004027555.1). Lineage (NCBI taxonomy): Eukaryota > Metazoa > Chordata > Mammalia > Chiroptera > Craseonycteridae > Craseonycteris > Craseonycteris thonglongyai. The sequence continues at coordinate 754 of PVKE010045050.1, read as the reverse complement.
GGACTCATGGCAAATTAGAAATTCTTTAAAGATGTAAACTTCAGATCCAGAATGTCTGTGTTTCAATCCTATTTTCACCACTAAGCAGCTGGGTCATGATAGGCTAGTTGCTTAGCCTCAGTGTCCTAATCTCTACCATAAAAATACTAATCCCTACATTTTAGGATTATTGTGAAAATAAAAAAAAATAAAAATAAAAGTTCAAGAATGAACTTTTGAAGATAAGCAACCAAGGTGTTTTAGTTTTTGCCATCATCTATCCTCACTTTCTGTTGGAAACACCTTAAAACAATAATTTGAATCTAGATGAGAACTTAAATGTTTTTCACCAATTCCAAAATAGAATTATGCACATGATATTTTAGATAAACAAATGCTAATGCTGTAGACATGCATGAAGAGAGTAAGCATGCCCTCAATGACACCAGTTTAGAACACTAGCATCAGTGTTTCACTAAACTCACAAGTACTATAATGTCAATTTGATTTTTCTTCATTATTTTATATAGATTTGAATAAAGAGAGCTAATTAGTGATGAGTACCATTTTGTATTTTGTATGATGCTGGGATCTATTCTATAAGATGTTGTTATGCCACAGCAATAATGTTAGTGAAATAAATCCCATACTGAGAGATGAGCTGATTAATGGTATTTGACTGCCCAAAAAACTCAAAATCTTGAAAAGATGTTTAAAGTTGCCAAAGTTGCTTTAATGATATTGCTATTGAAAGAAATCCTAAGAACCGCCTGCA
>PVKE010045049.1:0-12771 GCA_004027555.1 Craseonycteris thonglongyai | reverse complement strand
CAATCACCAAGTTATTGAGTGTGTCCATAGGTCTCTGTGTCTTTGTTACTTTCAGTTTTATATTCCACCTATAAGTGAGGTCATATGTTTCCAGATTCTTTCAGTCTGACTTATTTCGCTTAATAAGATGGTCTCTAGGTCCATCCATGTTGTCACAAATGACTATTTCATCATTTCTTATCACTGAGTAGTATTCCATTGTGTAAATGTACCACATCTTCTTCATCCAGTTATCTCTCGAAGGGCATTTTGGTTGAAAAATAAATCTTTAAAAGCAGTAATTATAGGAAAAGCATTTCAAAATGAAGGCTACAATCCAGGTGTTTGTTTTTTTAAAAGATTTATTATTTGTTTTTGACAGAGAGAAAGACACAGAGACAGAGACAGAGACAGAGAGAAGGGGGAGGGCCCAGAGCAGTCTCCATAGTTGCACGCCATTAGTTTTCTAGTTTCATTCCACAGATGGGTGTGGGGCTGCCCAGGGCAGGAAATGGCAGGGGCCTGTGCATCCCAGGGGGTGGGAGCTGACCTGGGGCCTCCCACATAGGAGGCTCACCCTGGTGAGAACCCAACTGGGGGCACACCCCCGTTCAGCATATGGGCCTGGATGGACTGGGGCCAGGACTCAGTCCTTGGACTATGGGGCTGTAAGACATGCACTCAACCCACTGAAACATCCCAGCAATCCCATTTTTATTTTTTATGTACAGTACTTAAATATGGAAGACTAATACTTTTTAACAGAATGTCTCTATAAAAATGGACTTTTGAGCAAACATAACCAGTACACAGAGAAGGCCAAACCTACATTCAGCAAAAGTAGACTACCTCAAAAAGCAAAAAAAGACTGTCATGAGGCTCTCCATTTTTCAAATTCTGGAAACACTTTTCTTTTTAAGATTTATTTTATTGTTTTTGACAGAGACAGACAGAGAGAAGGGGGAGGGCCCAGAGCAGTCTCCATAATTGACAGCATTAGTTTGCCATATAGTTTCACTACATAGGTGGGCGAGGGACTGCACTGGGCAGGCACTGGGCCAGGGTCTCACCCTGGTGAGAACCTAACTGGGGGCTCTCCCCAGTTCAGCATATGGGTCCGCACAGGCTGGGGCTGGGATTTGATCTTCGGTCCCCAGGGTTGCAAAGTGAGAACTCAACCTGCTGAGCCATTCCAGCTTCCCCCAAACTCTGGAAACTCTGACATGATGAATTTAGGAAAATACAAGTTCATGTGGTAAGCAATTTGAATTTTACAGATAAAAATTAATTTTGAATAGAATTCAAATGTAAATTAATGCCAATAGAGAATTTGGGATACCAATAATCAGTTAAATTCTATTCATTCTTAGCAGCCAATTCATTTTAGTACTAGAAATTAACTTATCTAAAACAAATCATACACAGAGAAAAAAAAATTTTCCTCATAAATGAATTATAGAGAAAAACTGCTAAATAGGATAAACTTCATTCAAGATTCTAATTAAAGAATAAGAGTGTATCATTATTTAATGTATAGCAATAGCCTCTAGTTTTGACTTATTAGCATATATTAAATTACATAGTATATAATCAAATTGCCCCCAATAACTACTTTATAAGTGACTATCACTTCAAGTGATTAAAAAAGTTACCAAGCAAAGTTGGGATGGCTCAGCACGTTGTGCTCACTTTACAGCCCCAGGGTCCAAGGGTCGCCCTGGCCCTGGTCCATGCCCATGAGGACCGATATGCTGAACTGGGGTGTGCTTCCCATGTGGAAGGACCCAAGTTCAGTTCTTGCCAGGGGAAGCTTCACATGTGGGAGGCCCTCGGTTCTGCCCCCAGCTCACCGAGGAGTGTCTCCCATGCGGGAGGCCCCCTAACCCGGTTCCCGCCCTTTGCAGCCCCTGCCCACCTGTGTGGAACAAAACCATGTTGAAAATTGATGACATACAACTATGAAGACTGCTCTGGGCTCTCCCCCCTCTCTCTGTCTCTGTCTCTCTATCAAAAACAATAAACCTTTAAAAAACAAAATAAAAAATAAATAAAAGTAGCCTCAACTAGTGGGAATCCCAAGAAGAGAACTAAAACAGTAAGATCTACATTGTAATCTCAACTTTGCCATTTATTAGCTCTGAGAGACCTACTTTGATAAATATTCAAAATCTTTAAAGATTTATTTTTATTGTTTTTGAGAGAGAGAGAGAGACAGACAGACAGACAGACACAGAGACAGAGAGAAAGGGGAGGGCCCAGAGCAGTCTCCATAGTTGCACATCATTGGTTTTACCTCATAGTTTCATTCCATAGGTGGGCACGGGGCTGTGGGGCAGAGACTGGGCCGGGGTCTCACCCCAGTGAGAACCGACCTAGGGGCACTCCCCAGTTCAGCATATGGGTCTGAATGGGCCGAGGCTCGATCCTAGGTCCCTGGGGCTGCAAAGTGAGTGCTTAACCTACTGAGACAACCCGGCTTTCCCTATTGGCTGGGTTTTTTTTGTTTTTTTTATATCTTTTTATATTTATAGAGAGTAATTATTTTATCTTCAGTGCATATTTATTTCTATTTTACTTTTGACAGAGAGAGAGAGAGAGACAGAGACAGAGACAGCTAGAGAACCGAACTGTGGGAACTCCCCAGTTCAGCATGTGGGTCCTGCCTGGGCCGGAGCCGGGATTCGATCCTCGGTCCTCGTGGCCTCAAAGCGAGCGCTCAACCCGCTGAGCCGTCCCGGCTTTTCCCCTTGGCTGGTTTTTAACAGCAAAGGTCTACATTAATGAAAGACTGATAAGGGATGAAAATTAGAATGGTATTTCATTTCTGACCACCACCCTAAAGTACACATACAGTTAATCCTAAACTATACAAAGTTCATATGTGCCTTGAATATTAATATTTTACAGCACCTTTTATTTTTTTTAAACATTTACTTCATTGTTTCTGACAGAGAGACAGACAGAGAGAAGTGGGGAGGACCCAGGGCAGTGTCCATAGTTGTAGGTCATCAGTTTTCGCAGTTTCTTTCCACACAGGTGGGCGGGGGCTGCACAGGGCAGGAACAGGGTCAGGGGCCTCCTTCATGGGAGGCAGGCCCCTGCGAGCTGGGGGCCAAACTGGGGGCCTCCAACATGGGAAGCTTACCCCTGTGAGAAGCAAACTGGGGGACCTACCCCAGTTCAGCATATGAATCCTCACAGACTGGGTGAAATTCAATCCTCCCACCCCACCCCCCACCCCCACCCCAGGCACTGCAAGAAGAGTGCTCACAGTGCTGAGCCAGTCTGGCATCCCCTCAACTTTTTCATATGTTCTAGATGAAATGTTTCTAAAATGATTTTTGTTAAACAGAATTTAAGGAGGAAAATAACATTTATTGAATGGGTAGTAGGTGTCAGGTACTATACTAAAGATTTTTTATCTCATTTATATTTCAAGACAATCTTTAAAGGAAAGTATTAGCGTTTGTTTTTATAGATAAAGAAGCATAAAGCTTAAGTGATAAAAGATGAGAAGCTAGCTAGCTAGATCTGGCTCTACATTCTAACATACTCTATACATTTTTATGATTCCTAAAATTACAAACATAATTGAATTTTCCCACAATGAATTCATCAGTAAGGACTCCTCAATTCTGAAGTCATCTTTTTCATTCTTATTCTCTAAACCTTTTGAATAAGTGATATAGAACAATACAATAATTATTTAATGATATACTCAATCTAATGAGGTGCTGTCTCTGTATTAAATGGCCTAAGCAAACGCGATTTTCCCCTATCACCTCCCCTTGCTGTGCCTCTACTCCCACATTTAATTTGCACCTTTTTAAAAAAATATATATTTTTATTTATTTATTTTTGACAGAGAGAGCGAGAGACAGAGACAGAGAGAGAACTGAACTGGGGGAGCTCCCAGTTCAGCATATGGTTCTGCACAGGATTTGATCCTTAGTCCCCGGCGCTGCAAAGTGAGCGCTTAACCCACTGAGCCATCGCGCTTCCCCAATAATTTGCACCTTTTAACCTGCTATGGGATTAGAAAACAGATAACCAGACTTTACAAAATTACATACAAAGCAAGAGAGCTTCTCTAAGCCAGTGCCTTGGTGCAGATGATTTAGTTCATTAATTTTGTGACAATTGCTTCTTATTCTAAATTGGAACATGTACAGATGAAAATACTGTTCCATAATAAAGCTAAAAATATAATGATCCTGTTTCATTCACAAATCTTCCATTAAACCATATTTTCAGATATAGATCTCTAAACATCACCCATTTAAAGATGTTATTTTTATAATTAAATATAGTACACTACCTTTCCAGTAAGCATTACTATCACAATTTAATGAGGTATATATATATATATATATATAAAAATATAGAAATATACTTGCAAAGAGTTTATATTTTCCTGGGAAAAAAGGTCACTATTTTTTTAAAAGGCAGAAATATTTCCTGCACTGAGTCCTAAATATTCTCATATAATTCTCTTATCACATCCTAAGTTGCTCATAGTACTAAATTTATTAAATAAATTTTCCCTAAAAAGGGGGAGATCAGTGTCAAAATTTAAATTACTCTCCAATTTAGATCTCCTATCACCTACTACAAATCTTTACTCATAACATAAAATCTGCATTTTACTTCTCACCATAAATATTAAGATTTCAATTTAATTGTAGGAAATAAAATTTTGAATTTAAGGTAAGGATAAAAGAATATTTTCAAAGCCCAAAACTGGAAGTTCAAACTTAGCAACATACCTAAATTTACAAAAGCCCAACTTTATTACACGTTGTTCCAGAAAAACACACACATACACACACACACAACCTGTTTTCTCCCTGCTCAATTAACCAACTAAAACAATCAAAAAGCTACAAACCAACTGCTTCCATAACAGTGTCTATGTTTTTGGAGAGAGTCAAATATGAAGGTCAAAACCAAAGTTTATAAGAGTTATGTGATAAGGGATTAAAAGTGGAATGCTAGGCAAATCATAACTCTAAAGATTCTTGGGGGATGCCAGGATAGCTCTGCAGTTGAGTGCTTGCCTCACAATTGTGAGGTCTGGGGTTCGATTCCAGGCCTTGGCCCGTGCAAACCCATATGCGGAACTATGGTGCAACTGGTAACTGCCAGGATGGTTCAGGGGTGAAGTTTCTCACTTCCCATGAGGGGAGACTTTGAGTTCAGTTCCCACCATGCAGGGCCCCATATCCACCTGTGTGGAATAAAAACATGTCACAACTGCTGATGCACAACTATGGAGGTCTGGGCCCTCCCTTCCACTGTCCCTCACCTTCTCTCAAACAATAAAATAAAAAATTTTTTTTTAAAGATTCTCAAAGATGAGCTGAACAAAACAGTCATAAAATTAGATTCATAAAGATCACAGTTCCAATCTAACAATCATTTCCCAATATCACCTTAAATAAGTCCAAATAAGTATCTTAATATTCCAAGTTGCTTCTATATACATTAAGAAAAATCAAAAGGCAAACAAAAGTTGTCAATAGTAGACTAAATAAATATTATTTGCTCAATTTTGTATGTAACATTGTAATTTAGTTAATTCTCACAACCCAATGAGTCTGAGAGTTTGAGTATACTCCTTTCACAACCCAATGAGTCTGAGAGTTTGAGTACTGGTATACTCCTTTGGAGTAATCAAAACTAAAACTGCAAATTGCTGTGACTTCCAACTTTTCTTCCATAAAGAATCCCTGGCAGTGTGCCAACTGTACTTAGAGAAGTATGCAAAGAATGAGGTGGTTTTTAATTCCTAACACTCATATCTAAGTTTGTTTGTTTTCCTTGTGATTTCAATTATACATAGTAGTCTTCCTCAATCCTGGCTGAGAATAATTTTGTTAAATCCATAGAAACAGAAAGTAGAATGGTGGTTGCTGGGTAGGGGGAACTGCTTAGTGGGTACAGAGTTTCCTTTTGGGATAATAAAAATGTTATGGAATTAGAGGTGGTAGTTGCAAAACATTATGAATGTACTGCCACTGAACTGTTTACTTTAAAATGGTTCGTTCTATGTTATGTGAATTAAACCTCAATTAAAAAAAAAATGTATGTTAAGATCTATAGAAAAAGTTGACCCCTTTAGAATTCTTCTCTTTTTCAAAAACATTGCTATCATGTTCAAATGCTATTTAGAACTTAGAGAGTTTGAGCTAAAATGAATTACAAATTATAGTATTACCATATATGCTCAGTAATAATGAGTGTACTGACATTGGCGCTAAAATGCTTGGGAAACATAAAAAATATATTGCTGACATACATTTGTAAATAATTTCAAAGAAAATACAAATGAACCTTCAAACATTTATTCCTATAAGAATGCAACTTTAGTAAGGTTAACGGTGCATATAAGGTGAAGTCAAAATTCATACTAGAATTATTTTCCCGAACCAATCAGGGAAACACTGAACTGATAAGAAGTGACTAATTTTATATAAGTAAACAGGCACAAGTCAGACGAATATGGCTATAAATAAAGATGCTAAAGCTGTCTTTGGAATGGCAGGGCAACATTACTTCAGATTAGTAAACTTCACAATTGAAAATGTACAGAATCTACTTTAAGAAACTTTGGTGTGAGAAAAATTCTTTTAGATGAATGCCTAACAAAATTAATCCTATTCCATAACCTCTAAGACTAGTCCAAATCCAGTCTAAATTTCAGAATCAAACAAAAGGGAAGATCTTAAAGAGGACTCTATGGAACAGGCTGATTTCAAAATCTACTGTGACTATTTTGATGCAGGTCAGTCTGATAATTTAAATTCACTGGAATCCAACCCCTACCTGAACTCCTAAGCATTGACAGGGCCAAAGCTAACTCAGGTCAGATTCCCTGCCAAGGAACATGTTGCTCCAAGGTGGCCACCAAATAAGGATCATTTATCAGTTTATTCTTCACAATGTTGGATGCCAACCACTTTCAAGATATATGCAAGAATAAGACTATTTAGACCTCACCAAACTCCATTTCAAACCTTAAAATCTGGAGATTAAAAAATAATGCAGCATTCTACATGAATTTTGTTTACTTGTCCAACAAATATACTTTGAAAAACTGATTTTTTTTATGGACCAAAAAAACCTTTCAAATCTTTTCAAATGAATCAAGCATATATTACCTTTCAATATTATCAAGAAAATGCAAATCTGATTCCTAAGTTATGGCACCAAAACTACATTTTAAAAATTAATCGGTAAATTTATTGGGGTGACATTGCCAAAATTTCTTAAGGAAATTCTTAAACATTACTTGAGAAAATCTGAACTGAAATAATCAGAAAAAACACCCATAATGATATAATTGACAGATCACATGTTAAAATAGTTTTGACACAAAAACAGAATTGTCTTAAAAACTTTTTCAATGTTAAACAGAAATAGGGGCTCAGATCAGACTCAACCCATAAAACCCATAAATTATTGCAACACCCCACTTCAAACATAAAACCTGAACACGTAAAGCTTTTTTTTTTTTTACAAAAATGTTATTACGCATGAGGCAAATCAATCCTTAATACAACATGAAGAGATTTTTTTTCCATAACAAAGAACACTAACGACTTACAATTTACAAACTCATAAGTTACTACAATTGTTTCAATGGGTTTAGGGTCACAGATAAAGAATCACTGCAATAGACTATACCCGCATTCTGTACTAATCTAACAAAACTCAGCATTAGATATAATTAGGGACTTCAGAATTTAGATAAAAGGTATCCTTTTTGATACTTATTCCCAGAAAATTCACATAAGCAAAAGTTAAATGCAAGTTATTCTTTTCTTTCCTCATCACTTAAAAAGTCAAAATGGAGATGCTGGGATAGCTCAACAGGTTGAGCACTTGGCCTTGCAACCTTGAGGTCCCATGATCGAGTTGCAGCCCACCCCCCCAACTGTGAAAACTCATATGCAGAACTAGGGCGAGCCTCCCAAGTGGAAGGTCCCCAGATTGGTTACCAACCCCGTTTGGCCCCATGTACATCCACCTGTGTGGAATTAAACTATGTTGAAACTAATGATGTACAATTAGGGTTACTGCTCTGGGCTCTCCCCCTTCTCTGTCTCCCTGTCTCTCAAACAATAAATCTTAAAAAACAAAAAAAGTCAAAACATCCACATTATTTAATGCTATGTGGACATAAAAAGAGTTATTCATATTCAGCCATTATCCTTCAATCCTAAACAAGATAGTTCAACTCCCATGTTTATGCAACTGCTAGTCTATATAGTTGTAGGAGAACTAAGGGCTAGTGCAATTCATTAAACTTCATATTGTGTTAACCTGAAAATGCTTTGAATTACAAGACATGGACAATTCTAATGAGAAATTTACCCTAAACACGGGTGAAAGATACTAACTGGCATCTTCTCTGCACAGGGCAATCCTCTTAAGAACACTAACTAGATGGACTACGCAATTGAGTGTTAAATAGTGAAAAGCAATCTTCTTGGATGCACCCAAAGAACTTTAATATAAATTTCTGTACACCTATGTAGGAGCCGGAATAGAAAAAAAATTAATCACTTTTCCTTATCATTTGTAAATGGACAACATAGTTGCCTTTGAATAATAAATATGAATTGTTTTACGTTTCAGACACCACTACTGTAGAGCAAACAATGAACAGCTGTCTCTTGATTAGCTTCAAAATTCAAAATAGAGTAACAGCTGTTCCTAATTTTTGATAGTTATAATAAAATTTTGCAATCTTATAAAATCTGCTTTAGAAACTAATTTCAAACTCAGAGGACAGAATTGGTCTTGAATAATTTCAGGACAAATTACTGAAAAACAAAATTAGAACATGATAATGGACACAAGAAGTTCTAACTGCTTCTGTCTCCTGAAGAAATGTTCCACTGGGTCCATTTCGTGCTGGTTACCGTTGTTTCTTATGCAGTATATTAATAATTCAAAACGGTTCATTTGAAGCAAAGTTCTATTCAAACATTACAATTTGTCTTTGAGTAGCTAGTAAGTGGCTTTGTTTCCAGTTTCATGGACTGTTCTGGGATTTCAAGAGTTATATTATGACTGTTCCAAAAGCGTCGTTGTTCCACTCTCACCCTGGCACGTGGGCATAAGTGATGTTTAGAGAGAATTATGCCCAGAGAATTGTTTAAGGAACATCCCTTAGAGGTCCATCCCTGTCCAACCCTTATCGCTAATCATCTTTACCTTGCTTTTGTTTTTTTTGATGATGCACTTAATTTTTTTTTAAGACACCTGCATACACAGTTTGCCTACTGACACAAGAAAGAAGACCATTTCGCTCGATCACCAGGGAAACAGACGTTGTAAAACCCAGTTGGCCGCGGAAGGGGAGCGCCAGGCCCTAGGGGATTGGGGAAAGGAGCAGCCCCAAGGGGGCGGGAGGCAGAGGCGGCGCCTGTTCACAGACGCCTACACCTCCCCCACCCCACGGACTGAGGGTCCAAAAGCGTTTCCGGGGCGCAGTGCACTACCGGCCTGGCCCCTCGGCGACACCGAGGAGCTCGCCCTCCCTTCATCCAGGGCGGCGTCCACACCTCCCCACGGCGTACAGGAGGCACGCGAAGGCCTGAGGCCTGAAGGCCGCTGGCCACTGACAAGCCTCGGCCGTCAGCGGAGCCTCAGGCCGGGCGGGCGGGCGGACGCGGCCGCCGAGAAGCGGAGGGCGGGCGAGGACAGCCCCTTCCACGCCTCGGCTGCCTATTGTTCCCAACCGAGGCCAGGCCGCGCTCCCCCGCTCCCCACGCCGCCGCCGCCGCTCGCTCACCGCGCTGGTGCAAGCAGCAGCTCCTCTCAGCTCCGAGTCCCCGCGACCGTCGCCACCGCCGCGGCAGACGCCGCCGCCGCCGCTACCACCGTCGACTCTGACTTTGTCCCAGGCCGCCGGGCCACAGCCGCCACCGCCAGCGCTGCCTCCGGCCTCCCACCTGCTGCTGCTGAGGCTGCTCGGGCAGCAGGGGCCATCTTGTTGGTCGGCCTCCTCTTCCTCCTCCTCCTCCTCCTCCTCGCTCTGTCGCTCGTTGTCCGCGTCCCCTTCCCCTTCCTCTTCCTCGGGCTCCCGCCCGCCCGGAGACTGGGGCGGAGACCAGGACGAGGCCCCTCCTTGCGGGGGCGGGGCAAGGGGAGGGGTGGGGCGGGTGTGCGAGGAAAGCTCTGAGTCACCCGGCCACCGAGTCCTGGAGGGTGGCTGGCGGTGCTTACCGCCCTGACCCGCATCGCATCCACACCCTGAGCCGAAGAACTGGTCCACGCGTCCGCCCGGCCCCACGTCCAACAGCTTCTCTGCGCCCGGCGGGCAGGTAGCCAGACCGTGAAGGTGAATAGGAACATTTCTGGCATGCCTATCCATTCCCACACCATAACCCTTTGGCTTTCTCAGCTCTTGTCCCGTCACTCTTGTTTCTTTTCTATATCTCCCCTGTCCCACCCAGAAGAATTTGTCCTTACCTCATTTATCCATATGCTCCATCACACCAGCTTTCCCCTAGTAGCCCTTCTCACAGGGTCTTGAAGAGTCCAGCCTCCCAACTTGGCGAAACAGCCTAAAGGCCTGCACACTCACTACTCCAAAAGGTCGCCCCAGGCCTCTGTGAACACAGCTTTCTAGGGGGAGGACAGGAAAAGATTGGCCCCTAGAAGAGCTCCTGGATCTAAACGCTAACCTCGTGATTACTGAACGTTTCTTTGTCAGGGAGAAGCCTTTTTGATTTGGGGGTAAGTGAAAAGTGAAGATACCTGCAAGACAACTGGGTTTAGCCAAGCCTGCCCTTGCTTTTAAGAAGGGAGTGAGATAGAATTATTTTCATACCGTGCAATCCTAATTTCAAAATAAATCATTTGGAATAGAGGAGAGAGATGGAACTCAAATAAGCACCCAGTAATGGTCCTCTGCATTATCATCCCCTTTTTTGCCTCAGGTCTTGGCCAAGAACAAGAGATTTTTGCTATCCTGTGCTTTCTTCAGTGCATACACACAAAACACCAAGAAGAATAATGTACTATATTTAGAGACACTTCTGCTTTTATTGTGATAAATCCAATCACTATGACAATGTTTTTATTACTTGTAAATAAATACATCACCTTCCTAAATTCTGAGCAGGAAAGAGTTCTTTGTAGTTGTTAACACCCTCCTGCTGCTCAGATTTCAGCTTCTTTTTAGACTTATTGATGTCTTTCTGTTGATTGGAAATTGCTACCTTTGAAATGGGCTAAATTGATAACCTCTTCCAAGTCCTACAAAGAGCAAATTTCTAGCTACCACAGACGGATTGGGCTAGCAGATGCTAACTAACCTAAAGGCTATCTCCCTCAAACAGCTAGGACTCAGTCCCCTGCTAGGAAAAACAAATTAGTCTGTTTCAGCTTTTCCTCCTCCTCCCTTCTCCAAGGGAACCTTCCACAACAGAAGGTTTTAGCGCTGTTGCTAGGCAAACATGCCAAGTTCCTTGTGTAGGTGAAATAACCTAGCTTCCATTACAACTTAGCAACATAGATAATACAATTTCTTTGAACTGTTAACAGTTGTACCTCCATTGGTAAAGCTCCTTCAAGTTTCCCTTTAAAAATATGATTTTTAAGTTAAATTTATTTCATCACTATTTCAGTTTAAATTAAAAATGGAAGAGCTTCCCCATGTTCGTTTTAATGATATAATTAAACATTTAGCAGAAAAAGGAGACGAGCAGCTTTGAATAAAAACTATAAGAAGCCAAAAAGCCATTTATAAACTCCCCAGCTAGGCTAAACACATTAGATACCAAGAACAATTTATACCTCGAGGCTGAGTCAATTTAGAAGAAATAATATTGTTATTCAGTGAAAAAGATTCTGGATTTTATTCCCAAATTAATTATGTAAGAATTTTAAAGATTTATTTTTATTATTTTTGACAAAGAGAGACAGGGAGAAGGGGGAGGGCCCAGAGCAGTCTCCATATTTGCATGTCATTACTTTTCTACATAGTTTCATTCCACAGGTGGGCTTGGGTTTGTTGGGGGGTGGGGGGGTGGGGAGATGGAACCAGGTTGAGGGCTCAGGGCTGCGAACGTCAGGAACCAGCTGGGGGCCTCCCCCATGGGAGGTGTGCCACCGTGAACCTGGGGCCTCCCATATAGGAACTTCTCCCGGTGAGAATTGAACTGAGGGCACACCCCAGTTCAGCATATGGATCCACACGGGCCCAAGGCTGGGACTCGATCCTCACACCCTGGGGCTGCAAGGTGAACACTCAACCCACTGAGCCATCCCAGCACCCCCAATTCTGTAAGAATTTTAGCTAGTGAATTAAGCTCCTTTTTCCTGATTTTGCTGTTTAAAAGTTTTTGCTATGTTATTGTTATGTAATAGTAACATTTTTCATGGTGTTGAGAATATAAGATTAAATAAAAATGTTGAAATATAAATTACATATGTCTTTTTAAACTTGTAAACTGTTAAAATTATATTATTTGTATTAATACAGTGAAATAGTGTTTGAGAAGTACCTTGAGCTAAGGCAGGGGTTCCCAACCTTTTTATACCCTAGGGTGCATTCTAAAATATCAGTAGGGCAGCGAGCACCAGCTATTTCTAAGGATATTTATTATTGAACAAGAATAAAAAATAATAAAAATAATTTTAAAATAATAAATTTATTGTACAAATTATATACACACAAAGAAACATATATACAAAACATAATACAAAGTAAATAAAAAACACACGTATAATAAAATCATTTAAAAAAACATAAAAGAAAACATAAAAAAACCCAAT
>PVKE010045048.1:0-12772 GCA_004027555.1 Craseonycteris thonglongyai | reverse complement strand
TAACCTTTGTGTGTTGTTCTGCGTTGTGTGGTTCTCTCAGTTGAGGGTGCTTCTCAGGGTTTCCCCTGTGGGTTCCTTTTTGTTCGTAAGTCCCTTCCCAGGTAGGTGTCTGGGTTCTCCTCTCATGCCGCCATCTTGCTCTCTCCTCAATGCGGTTTTTTTAAGATTTATTTTTACTGTTTTTGACAGAGAGACAGAGAGAAAGGAGAGGCCCAGAGTAGTCTCCATAGTTGCATGTCATTAGGTTTCTACATAGTTTCCTTCCACACAGGTGGGGGTGGGGCCGCGCAGGGCAGGAACTGGGCTGGGGCCTCCTTCATGGGAGGCACACCCTCGCAAACCAGGGGCTGAACTGGGGGCCTCTCACATAGGAGGCTCACCCCGGTGAGAACCAAACTGGGGGGCTACATCCCAGTTCAGCATATGGGTACACACAGGCCAGGGCCAGGATTCAATCCTCGGACCCAGGGGCTGCAACCCGCTGAGCTATCCCGGCTTCCCTCCAATTCAATAGATCTTGGTTGAGTCCTGAGAAGAAAAGTTTCCAGAAGGGGTCTGAGTTAGCATTTCGAAATAATTCCCAGGAGACATTGATATGGTGTGTCTAGAGTCCACTTGGAGAACCATCACCCTAAGGGTGTCAGTATGGTGCCAAGAATCCATTACATACTGGCTGTTACATCATCAATTCTAAGAGCTCAGAGCTGTTGCCTTTAAACAAAGACCATACCACAAAAACCCCAGGCCCTTCCCAAATGAACATGCTATCCCAGAAGGGCTCCTCGGGAAATAAGAGAAACTTCAGCTGCCCTCAGACAAGAACTAGCAGGGAGAGCATTCATTCTTCCCTGCTCTTCCTTCCATCAGTCCACGAGTCAGCCCCACCTGAGTGTCTCCCATGGCCAGCTCCAAAAGACGAAGAACTGCTGTGGCTCTAATAGGCATGTGTGTTAAAGCAGCAGGATCAAGAGCAGATTACTTCCTGATGTCACTATTTAAAAGAACAAATCCCCAAAGGGCAGCCACCCTTCCATCAGGCAGGTCTGCCTGTTCGCTTGTTTTTCAGTAATTGGTCACATGTATGCCTGCACAGCACTAATATTTATTGGTGATGACAGGGGCTGATAGAGGCTACTCTTGAGCACCAGACATGAATGAGTCTTGAGTGAAGCACAGAATTGATCTTCTATGTCACTAATTGTTCATAAATCTCCCATTTTGAGTTTCGCAGTATACTTAAGCATCTCAAAATTATGTAACTTCTTTAAAAAAAGAAAGACTTCTTTTATTGTTTAAGAGAAGGTGAGAGAGAAGGGGAGGGCCCAGAGCATTCTCCATAGTTGTACATCATTAGCTGTGACATGGTTTCATTCCACACAGATGGATGTGGGGCCACATGGGGCGGGAACTGAACTGGGGGCCTCCCACATGGGAGGCGAGAACTTTCACCACCATCTAGTGGTTACCAGCTGTGCCACAGTTCAGCATGTGGGTTTGCACGGGCAGGGGCCAGGATTTGGTTCCCAGACTTCAAAACTGCAAGGCTAGCACTCAACCTGTTGAGCTATCCTGGCTTCCCCCTCAAAATTATGTAACCTCTTATGATCACCTCTCATTACAATTACTAATTGCTCTAAGCTCACCGTGTTTGCTGCATAGCAAAGATGGAAAGTACAAACGGTTAAATCTTAATGGCTTTTTTAGGTCAATTATGCTAGTATATCAAGCAATTGTTTTTTGCTAAAATACATCCATAAGCCATATGCTTATGACCATAGGGCATATGTTAGCTTGTGCTTAAAATAACAGAAAGGAAAGCAGGACTCATAACTGAGAAAGAGAATGTTTATGTCCCCTCATTCCCACGTGAACTGCCTGGGCAGTCGTTCCTGGTGGCTGGGGAGTGGCACACAGCTCTGTCTGATTACGTAAAAACTAGCAATGTCCCTGCCCTGCATGTGGCCACTGTGGGAGACCCAGTAGACACTAAAAACCCAGATGGGGATCCTGAGAGGCAGGCCCTTCAGATCAACCATTGGGAGCCTCTATATTCTGATTTTCAGATATACACAGAAGAGGTCTGGCCTAACATTTCCTCCTTACTTCATAGCTCATTTTCTTCCTTTCATGTAATGCAGCTTCACACCGGTGCCTACAAAGACCCTCTAATTCAACCCTAAAAGCCAACTTTGCCCAAGCCAAGAGACACTAACTTCACCCTTCCTCGTTTTTCTATTTTTCATTTACAAGGTAGTTGGTTTGTCCAAACACATTTTACAATGATAGTCCTCTTTCTTCCTACAACACTCCAGCCAGCTGTCTTCCTGCCTCCTGCCATCTTCATTGTATCCAGAGAGGGAGTGTGGAGGGAGGAAGAAGAACAGCAAGCTTTCTGCCTGTTTGCCCCTAAATCCCATAGAGCAAAGACACAATGCCAAAGGTGTCAGAGCTATATCACACCCCTAAAACTATGAATGAATCATACAACTCAAAAATACCTGAAGTAAATATGGACTGAGGTGTAAACTAGTCAGCTACACAAAATAGAGAAACTTTCCCACCTCATGTATCGGGTGCCTGTCTTTTCCCTCTTACCAATATTCACAGTCTCATGGCTTATAAACAAGGAAGGCAACAGATTTGACTAACTGAACATTCAAAGATTAGAAGAAGGAGAGATGGAAGGAAGGAAGGAAGGAAGGAAGGAAGGAAGGAAGGAAAAAGGGAGGGAGGGAGGGGGAAGGGAGGGAGGCAAAAGAAAGAAAAGAAAAACATAGGGGAAACATTTGCAGCAAATAGAACAAAGGGTTAATACCTTAATTAGAAAAAAGTGTTATTTAATTGATGATAGAAAACAGGAATGAACCGAATTCACAAAATAATAACTACAACTAGTAATTAAAAACAGAAAAATGGCCAGTTTCATTGGAAATCTAAGAAATACATAATTAAAATATCTATGTTAACATTCAAAGTCAGTAAGGGTAGTATGAAACCAGTACCCAAACATTGTTGGGAGCATCTGAAATTGGTACAATCCTTGAGCAAAGAAATTTAGAAATACATATCAAATGCCATAAATTTGTTCATACCCTTTGACCCAGAAATCCCACTTCTAAAAGAGGAAATAATACAAAGATAAAGTTATACTCACACATATAATCAAGGTAACACTATTTATAATTTTGTTAATGGAATCAACGTTTAAAAGCCCAACAACAGGAACAACTTAGTAAACTATGATACATCATCCATTCACTTATTCAACAAATATTTATTCATTATCTTCCATGTGCTAATCATTCCTTTCTCACTGTAAAATTCTAATGGAAATCAATAATAGATAAGTGAAACAGAATACACATTTATATTATTCCTCTTTAAATCAAGAAATGTCAGCCTTCAGTAGACCATTGACATATGTATACATATCGTTCCCAAATCATCAGGGACTAAAATGCTAAGTGTACTGTTAGAATGACTAGAATCAGAAAGACAAGCAATAATGAGCGCTAGAGAGGATGTGGGGAGAAGGGGCATCCTTATGCACTGTTAGTGGGACGAAAAATGCTGCAGCCACTACAGAAACGGTATGGAGCTTTCTCAAAACATTAAGAAGAGAACCACCCTTGTCTTGTTGATTGTAGCCATTCTAACAGGTGTAAGATGGTATTTCATTGTGGTTTTTATTTGCATCTCCCTAATTGCTAGTGAAGTGGAGCATTTTTTCATATATCTGTTGGCCATATGAATGTCTTCATGAGAGAAGTGTCTGTTAAGGTCATCTGCCCATTTTTTTAATTGGATTGCTTGTTTTTTTCTTGTTGAGTGGATGGGGAGCTGATTCTGGGTGAGCACATAGTGCGATGCATGGGTGATGTGATGTGGACTTGTACATCGGGAAACTATCTAATTGTTACCAATCAATGTCATCCCATTAAATTTAACAATATTAAAAAAAAAAAAGAATAGAACCCCCTTATGACCCTGCAGTCCTACTACTGGGTATGTATCTGAAGGAAATGCAAACAGAATCTGGAAGAGAGGTCGGCACTTTCACGCAGCATCCTTCACAATGGCCAAGACACGGACACAACCTATGTGTCCGTCAACAGATGAGCAGATAAGGAGCACAGGGCACACACGTACAATGGAATCTCATTCCACTGTGAGAACAAAGAAAACCCTGCCATTTGCAACAACGTGGATGGACCTTGAGGGCGTTGTGTTAAGTGAAATAAGTCAGACAGAGAAAGACAAATAGCGCATGATATCACTTATTTGTGAAAACTAAAAAAGCCAAACTTATAAAAACAGAGACTAGAACAGTAGTTATAGGGACAGGCGGGTGGGAAATGGGGAGATACTGGTCAAAGGATATAACTTTCAGCTATAAGCTGAATAAGTTCTGGGGATCTAATGTATGGTATGGTGATATAGTTAATAACACAGTATATCATACTTGAAAGTTGCTAAGAGAGATCTTCAATGTTCTCACCATAGAAAAGAAGTGGTAATTATGTGACCAATGGAGATGTTAGCTAATCCTATGGTGCCAATCATTTTACAATATATGTGTGTCAAGTCAATACAGTGTACACCTTAAACTTACACAATGTCATATATCAACTATATCTCAATAAAGACAGAAAAATAGACAATAAAATAATATTTTAAATGAAATGCCCAGGAGAAATATCAAGGAAGTTGGCGGCACTGTCCTTGAGACCCACTTCCCCAGCTAAAGCATCTGGAGGTGACCCGTGGGAAAATCACGGGGGGCAGCTATGCCAAGGGGCCCAGGGGCCCAGGTGCCCAGAATTTACGGCCCACGGCTTTACCGACTTGAACTTCAGTGCCTGGAGCCCCTGCTTCGGAGCAACCACAGGCCTTCAAAGAGCCTATAAATGTTTATGTGACACCTGGGTCCTGGGGGCAGCACAGATGATAGGCAGAAGCAGGTGATGACACAGCTTCACTCCTTTTCTGAGAACATGTTCGCTTGGTCTCTATATGTGCCAGTCACTCTTGGGGGACAGGAAACACAACGTGCTGTGGGTAGAGCCAGCGGGCAGCCCCGTAGCCAACCTGTCTTCAGACTCTGGGTGGCTCAGGTTCACCTGGCCAGAGAGAGTTCTCGAAGCTGCACTGCTCACCTCTGCCAGGGGCACCCACCCCGTGGCAGAGTGGGCCGCCCCTGTGCTAGGGACAGACACCTGCCTCCCAGACCAGCTGAGATGCCTGCCTCCAAAACAGCCACTGTCCCGTCTGCCCTGACACCTAAGATGGTTCTCAGTAAGGGCTCACTCTTCTTTCACAAGTAGATACAAGGCTTAACCCCGATACCCTCAGCAGACATCGTCACCATAATAATCGCAAATTCGGTAAACAGTAATACTAGTTACGCGCCAGACACTATTCTAAGTGTTGTACATGTCGTAGCACATTTAGTTTTTACCACAAACCTGTGAGGAAAGCACTATTACGTGGAGTCCTTTGCACACGAGGAAACTGGAGCTTAGAGCTATGAAGTGCCCGCTCTAGTCCACACACCAGCAGGGCAGATGCCTTTTGACCCAGTAACCCCACTTCGGGGAGCGACTTAACCGCAGGAATGAGGCTCCCCCTATAAGCACCCTCGTGGCGGCATCCTGTCGCATGGGAGAGGTTGGAAGCGCTGGAAGAAGACCAGCAAGTCGGGAGGAGCTGAGTGCACGCCTTCATGTACTGTGCGGTGTGCACTCAGGCGGGCTGGCGCCAGAGTGGCCACCAGGCCCCCGCCTCCGAAAGCGACCACGCACCAAACGTACACTGCGGGTAAGTGGCCGCTCCGCTGAGCCCTCCTGAGAGCAGCTGATCGATGAGGGACGAGGGACGCGGGGCTGGCGACTAGCATCAGGGCCCAGGCAACACAGTTTGCTGGCCTCACGAGTTTGCCTCTCCTGGTACTGGGTGCCCTGGTCCTTTCCACCATCAAACTCATAACCTCTCCCTCCTCCTCTTCTTCAAAATCAGAAATAAGCACAGACTAATCTACATACTGACCTAGTATTTTTTGTTTGTTTTTTAAGATGTATTTTATTGTTTTTGCAGGAGGCGCACCCCGCAAGCCTGGGGGCCTTCCACGTGAGGGGCACGCCCTGGGCAGGAGCCAAACTGGGGGCCTCCCACATGGGAAGCTCACCCCGTCAGGAGCCGAAGTGGGGTGGGAAGCACACGGCAATTCAGCATATGGGTCTGCACAGGCTGGGGCCGGGATTTGATTCTCGGTCCCCAGGACTACAATGCGAGAGATCAACCCACTGAGCCATTCTGGCTTCCCCTGACCTAGTTTTTTTAAAAAGGAAATAGCTGTGCATTTACTATCCTCCAAACTCTCAGAACCACGAAAACAAATCTAAACCAAACTAAAAACTGTCCACCACTTAGGGCTGGTAAAGGAACTTCACTTTCGGTGTAGGCATCGATCAAAAGCCTCACCCAAGCTTGCCCCTGATTCTGGGCAGCTGCCCAGTGCTCCCCCAGGTGAGTTTGCTCATATTTAAAACTCCGTCATTTATGCCAGGGGCAGGCCGGGCAAGAGCTCAGATAGTCCTGACATGCCATCTGCAGTGACCACACACACACACCACCTCCCGCCCACCAGGCACACTCATACGTGAACCTGCGTGGGCACACGTGTGCACACCCTTTCTCCAGTCGCCTCCTTCTTGCCTCCCCCATGATCCTCACTGTGAAGAAGTACATCCTCCCCGGAGGTTCTGTGGAGAGCTGTCTAGGGACACGGTAAGGTCTTCCTGAGCCGCTGATGGGTGTGGGCATTTCCCCCTTTCACTTTGTGAAAACAGCTTCCCTAATTCTTTATTTAATTTAATATCCTAGGCTGTGGACAAAGTTACTTGGCACAGAAATCAAGAGCTCTCTTGAATTAAATAGTGTGGACTCCTGGCATTCCCAGTTTTAACGTTGATGGTTCCAACTCTCTCTCTCTCTCTGTGACAATTTAAAGATCAAGACACATGGACACTCGTGATTTCTCTGGGGCCCAAACTTGAATCACACTCACTGCATGGCTGGTGTGACTGAGCCTGGCTGAACACCCAGCACATGCGTCTCAGCTCCGCTGTGTGGCTCTCCCCTCAAAATCTAGAAAGCATTTGGTGGAAGGAGGCAGGAGACTGAGCCACGCAGGGCTCCGGGGCAGGTCTTAGCACGCATCCGCAGAATGCGTTGGGTCAGCGCCTCTCTCACTGTCATGAGGAAACCAGGACAGATATCCTGAGCATGGATGGCAGTCCAATCTTCATAGATCAGTCAGTAGGTCAGTGTGGACAATGTAGAGCTCCCACCCCTATCAGGAGTTCTGTCCTAAGCAAAGGACTCAGAAGAGCACTGGGCCCCATCCTGCCCTCTGGGAACCTGTGGAATCAGCAAAGAAAAGGCAGCCAGACAGAAAAAAAGGACATGTATGCTAACAACAAAGACTAACTCCTTGTCTGCAAGAGAAAATGGTTTCTGAGGCAGCTCAAGGCCCAGGTTTGATGTCAGACGTGAGTTCATGTCCCAGTTCTACCCCAATTGGTTATCTAGTCTTCCTGAGCCTCAGGTTCTGGGTGGGAAATGGGGATAATAAAAGTACCTTCCTCTCGAGGTTCTTTTTTTTTTTTTTTTTAAGATTTATTTTATTGATTTTTGACAGACAGAGAGAAACAGAGACAGAGAGAGACAGAGAGAAGGGGGTAGGCCCAGAGCAGTCTCCAAAGTTGACATTAGTTTTCCACATAGTTTCACTCCACAGGTGGACACAGGGCTGTGCAGGGCAGGAACTGGGCTGGGAGCCTTCTGCATTGGCCCGGGCAAGAACTGAACTGGGGGCACTCCCCTGTTCAGCGTGTGGGTCCACATGGGCCAGGGCCGGGATTTGATCCTTGGTCCACAGGGCTTCAAAGCGAGCGCTTAACCCGCTGGCTGAGCCATCCCAGCTTTCCCCTCTCGAGGTTCTTATGAAGATTCAGTGAGAAGTTCTATGTGAACTGCTTAGCACAGCACCAGGAAACTAGTAAGTGCTTGATTAACATTAGACAGTATTTCTATTATTTTACCATCTATTAGAGAATGGTGGAGATTATAAGTTTCCTGACTGCCTAAAATACCACTTTCCCTTTTAGTTGCTTTTGGTTAGAGGTTTTCTTCCTTGATCTGATAAATGCCACCTGGGTCCTACTGCTGTGGGGCTGAGTGGCCTCCAGTCCCGTCTTCTGAGTCTGTAGATGGACAGGCCCTACCTGCAGCTTCCGTGTAACTTCACTCAGTGCTGGAAGAGAATCAAAGGGGCCGGGTGGCCCATCTGGTCAGACTGCTCACTAATAAAAGCCAGGGCACAGCAGAAGAAAGAACAACTTTTCAGAAATGTGATAGACCCCCTCCTGTGACGGACAAAACATCTGTTAGTTCCATCTTGCAGATTTGAGAATGCTGGGTCTGAAAGCTGTTTTTCCTGACAGCACTAGAAGGCAGACTGCTATGTTCACACAGGCTGCCTTTTCAACTTCAAACACAAACATCTAGCTCTAAGATTGGAAGAAATACCAGGGTGCAGGAGCAAGCAATGGCTTGGTGTTTCTTTCTTTCTTCTTTCTTTTTTTTTTTTGAGGTAAAATTGGCATAGAGCATTATATTAGCTTCTACTTGGTATTTCTTTAAGGGGTCCCCTAGTTTGGGATACTTGAGGGTAAGCTAATACTTGATCAACACCCAATACAGCTTTGAAGGAGCAAAAGTTTTAAAAATGAGCTTGGAAGAAAATAATCATAATGCATATATCTGACAAAGGAATTGTAACTGATATATAAAGAACTCTTGCAATTCAATAATAAAAAGGCAAATAATCTACTTTTTATTGGATAAAAGATTTTAATAGACACGCCAAAGAAGATATACAAATTACGAATAAGCACATGAAAACATGCCTAACATGATTAGTCATCAGTGAAATGCAAATTAAAACCATAATGAAATAGCACTACACACCTATTAGCGTAGCCAATTTTTTTCTAATCTGACAGTACAAAGTGTTGGTGACATGGAGCAACAGAACACACACTGGTGGTGAGAATAAAAATCGGTACTGCTACTTTGGAAAATATTTTGGAAGCTGCTTGTAAAGTAAAACATTTACTGGCCGTACAATCAGCAATCCCACTTTTGGGTATTTGCTCAAGAGGAATGAAACTATGTCTGCATAGGGACTTCTACACGAATGCTCATAGCAACCTTTTTCATAATAGCCCAAAGTGGAAATAAAACAAATGTCCAGGAATGAATGGATAACCAAATTGTGATATGGCAATGTCCCGCTACTGGTCAGCCTCCTGACACTTTGAGTTTAGCCCAGTGACACTAGGCTGACCATACTTATTGTTTGAAATGGGACAGTACTGTTGTTTTCTGTCCTGTTTAAAATGGTACATCTGGTCAGCCTAATTAGTATAAAAACTCTCTGGAGGCAAAGACCCTGCTTAAACTTTTTTTTAATTGTTTTTGATGGAGACAAAGAGAGACAGAGAGAAGGGGGAGGGCCCACAGCAGTCTCCATAGTTGCACATCATCAGTTTTTGACATGGTTTCCTTCCACACAGGTGAACAGGGACCACACAGGGCAGGAGCTGGGCTGGGGGCCTCCTGTATGGGAGGTACTCCCCCTGTAGCCAGGAGCTGAACCAGTGGCAGGGGAGCGAGAACTGAACTGGGGGCCTCCCACATGGGAAGCACACCCCAGTTCAGTATATGGGTCCACACGGGCCAGGGCCGGGATTCGATCCTCTCTCCCCGGGTCTGCAAAGCAAGCACTTAACCCGCTGAGCCATCCCAGCTTCCCCTAAACTTCTGTGTATGCACCTCAGCATCTATGAAACATTCATAACAGAACATAGTTGATGGATGGAACACAGGAGGGAAGGAAGGGAGAGAGAAATGGAGGGAGGGAAGGGAAGGAAGAAGAGAGAAAATGAGTGAATAAGTGAATAAATCCATAGTTTTACAAATGCTAATAATAGGAACCAGCAGTGATATGAAGAAACAAACTTTCCCAGGCTGCTAAGGCCTCAGGCTTTATGATGTGAAAACATCCCCATATGTTTCTTGATTCTCTCCAAATTAAGCTTTTCAAGTTTTGGGGATACTCAAGGTGGTTACCTGAGGGTAAAGGGGGAGGAGGGGTGAGGAAGGAGTTGGGAGGGGGCACCAGATACATGATGATGGAGGGAGAGCTGACTCTGGGTGGTGAGCACATAATGCAACACATAGGCGTCATGTAGAATTGTCCACTTGAAAACGATGTAATTATTATCAGCCAATGTCACCCCAATGAAATTAACAATAAAAAAAAAAAATAATAATAATAATAAAATAAAATACATCCCTTAAAAAAAACATGCCCAACAGTTTTATGTCTTCTAGAGGCGCATTGCTTCAGAACCAAATGACGGCTTCTGTTCCTGCGGCGTCATTCTGCCATCTCAGCCTGATTTAATAGATAACTCTTCAGATTGTCATCAGGGAATAATATTGTCCAGGTGCCAAATGTTGGATAAATACATTTGTCTTACTAGAAAGTTCAGGAATTTCGTTTGTTTTTTTTAATGAGAAACTATAAAACTCCAAATGGATTGTGTTTGCTAGGTCCACCCTTATCCTGGTTTGAGTAACAAGGTCCAGATGAACTGTGATGTTAGTTCATTTCTCTCTGGGCCCTGGTTTCCTATGAGAAAGGAAGGTGAATGACATTTCAAAAGAGCTTTCTAAAATTTATGTTTTTGTACCCATGGAGGTCTTTCAAGAGCCTGGCGTTTTCTCATAACCTGTGGAAGCTCCTTTTGTCTGCCTTTGAACCTATTTATTAGCTGGACAATTTTTTAGGCGAATTGAAAAAAGAAATAGTCTTCAACTAGAAATTGAGGGGTTAAGAAAAGTAATAAATCATTTATGGATTTTCAGTAGTAACAAATGGTCTCAATTGAAAAACATCATATTACTATAGATACACACATACATATGTGTGTATATGTGTGTGTATACATATATATGACAAGAAAGGCATATAAAATAACCCCAGTTTTTTCCTGCTGTGTTACAGGGAAAACATATTCTATCTTTATCTAGTGCCACTAAACAAAACTTCAAGCGTAAAGCTAAACGAATTCCTACATAAATCGCCATCACCGCACACCCTGCCAGGCCCCTGTGATAAGCGAGTGTAGCGCTGCCTCTGAGAAGCACATGAGGGGACAGAGGCGACCCTGACCCTGCTTTAAGGAGCTCACTGGCCTCACAGAGGCCCTGGAGACATGAACGTGAATTTGGATGGTAACAGTCCCCTCCTGAAAACCCTACAACTGTCTCCCAGTGCACTTAGGATAGAAAGTCAAAACAAAATAGGAGATCCAAGATGGCGGCATGAGAGGAGAACGCCGATAACTGCCTGGGAAGGGCCTTGTGAACAGAGGGGAATCCACAGGGGAAACCCTGAGAAGAAACCTCAACTAACAGAACCACACAACGCGGAACAACACACAAAGGTTAGAGAAAAAAGGGGAGAGCGGGAGAGGAAAAGGGAAGCAGCGGTTCGGGGACAGAGACTCGGAGCGCGGCCCGGGGCTGGCAAAAACAAAGGGGGATTGGGGGACTACAGTCAAAGTGGAGCTGGATCGAGGGCGGGCTGGAAGCTGAGACCTAGGGAGCGTGGATGCCCCACAAGACTGTGGACAATTTAACATCCGAACTCAAGGGACAGCACACAGTGCCCTAATCAGATCACACAGCCTAAAGTGGAACAGGGACTGTGGAGCAGGGCGGCTGCACTTCCCGGCGGGCGGGGTGAGAGCGGGGAGCCAGCCCACAGCAGCTCAGCACCCCTGATTTACGGAGGAGATTGACTGTGAGGGAGCGCCTTCTGAGGACAGGGCTCTTGGAGTGAGGGCTACGGCTTGAGTGGGCATAGCTGCATTGGACGTGCTTAGAGTGAATCCGGCGGTCTCAACAGAGCCGGGAGCATAGAGCGGCTGCCCCCTGAGCTACGGCCTGTGCGCACAGGGCTTTCGGCACCCCACCCACAGGGCCACTGCGACACCGCTACTAGCACACAAGTGTGCAACTGGGCTTTTGGTGCCCCGCCCACTGGGCTGCTGTGCATCGCTGCGTGAACACACCCAGGCTTTCAGTGCCCCACCCACCGGGCCGCCGCAGCACCACTGCCTGCTCAACAGCGCACTACCGGGCTTTCGGCGCCCTGCTCACCAGGCCACCGCAGCGCCACTGCCTGCGCGCAAGACCAGCTTTCGGCGCCCTGCCCACCGGGCCACTGCAGCACTGCTGCCTGCTCACGAGCACGCAACTGGGCTTTTGGCGTCCCACCCACCGGGCCTCTGGGGCATTGCAGCCTGCGCGCGCAACTGGGCGGCCGACGGGTCGCTGCGGTGACATTGCCAGCGCGAGTGACTACACAGCCAACCAGGGCCTCTGCCAAGCCCCAGCCCATCCAAGTGCTGCCCTGTGGGCGTGCCTTACAGATACCATTGAAGGAGGTGCAGCCAGGAGGAGGAGAGAAAGACCAGAGCTCCTGCGCCCTGCCCCCACTGAACCACCAGCCCCCCTGCTGAAAGAGGAATCTGCTATTGTGTCTCAGGCCCGCCCTAGCTCCTACTCACATGCCCCCACCCCTGGCCACACCTTTACTACCCTGCTATCTAACAGCTAAGACAGCAACCTGAAGTAC
>PVKE010045047.1:0-12771 GCA_004027555.1 Craseonycteris thonglongyai | reverse complement strand
GGCTCAAAGAGCAAACTGCAGAACTAGAAAGCAACAGGGCATAATACTGCTACCCTCTGGCAGGCAGCAATTTTTAATCTAAATGCCTTCGTTATGTCTGACCACCTCTATAAAAATTACTCTTACTCACTTCAGAAACTAAGTGTTTCTGCCCTTAAATAAGCAAACCACCTGGATAGTAGAGAGAATATAAATATAAACACAAATCTGAGGTCTCTGGCTACATGTTATTTTACTTATTTAAAGTCAAGTTGAATAAAATTGGCAAAAGTTTATTAGGCATTTACTTGTACTTAGCACTGTTGACTACAAAAGTAGAAGGAAGATAAAGGTTTTTTTTTTATTGTTAAATTTATTGGAGTGACATTAGTTGGTAAAAATTACATAGGTTCTAGTTGTACAATTCTACATTACCTTATCTATGTATTGCCTTGTGTGCTCACCACCCTGAGCCAGTTCTCTTTCAATCACCATATACTTGATGCCCTCCTCCCCCTTCCCCTCAGGTAACCACTAAACTATTGACTGTGTCAATGAATTTTTGTTTCTTTGTTACTTTCAGTTTTATATTTCACATATGAGTGAAGACATATGGTTCTTGATTTTTTTCTGTCTGACTTATATTTCAGTTAATATTGTTGCAAATGTATTTAATCTTTTATTATTGCTGAGTAATATTCCATTGTGTAAGTGTACCACAACTTCTTTATTAAGTCATCTATCAAAGGACACTTTGGTTGTTTCCATGACTTGGCCACCTTGAACAGTGCTGAGATGAACATTGGGGGTACATATAGAAGATAAAGTTTTTGTTAATTTGAAAATTATTATTTTTTTTAGGTGGGAAGCTCCCAAATTGCAGACAGATGTTAGTAAGAATGTATAACTATCTATGTGATATGAGTTTTGAGTTCTTAAGAAGATTCTGAATGCAATACTACTTCCCTGTCTTGTGTGCTTACACATGAAATCATATTAGGAGTTACACATTTTCCAATTTCAGTTAGTTAAGTGCAAGCTTGCCATAAAGTAATGAACACATTGAACACTTCCTTAAAGGTTTTCATGGGGTTGGCAGAGAGCTTGGAGCCATTGTTAGCACCCTGGTTTTCTGAAGAGGTGAAGGAGAGGGGAGGAGTGAAGTTAAGTTGAGGTCAAGTTGTGGTTACCACACAAATTTAGTAAACATCATTTCAGTGAGAATTATATCTGACCATAAAGCATTAAAATTAAGAATTAGTATTATGACATTGAGATCCCATTGAACTAAGAATTTAAAAAATCCAGTTTTAGTTCTGACTTCAATCTTTAATGGCCAGGGGACCTTGAGCAAGTCCTTAAAACTCACTGGGCTTTCCAATTCTAATATGTGCAATGAGGAGGCTGCATGGGAACCTCCTGGTTGAGTTCTAAAATCTTGTGATTTTAAATGAGCAGTGTTCATTGGAACAGTCTGTAGGATTTGTGAGAAAAGTAAGTGTTGTAGACTGTTTATTCATATTTTCCCAACATTGTGTTTGAACCTAATTTACAATATAATGGTATCTGGAGGTGAGGCTTTTGTGAGACGACTGGGTAATGAGGATGAAGCCTTATAAAGAGATTCTAGAGAGCTTCCCTTATCCCTTCAGAAGGAGAAGACAGCCATCTTTAAGCCATGAAGAGGTCACGCATCAGACACCAAATATTCTAGCACCTTGATCTGGGACTTCCCAGCCACCAGCACCATGAGAAATAAATTTCTGTTCCTAATAAGCTACTGAGTCTATAGTATCATTATAGCAACCAAACATATTAAATGTAGTATTTAGTCTAGAGTGGGATCATCAGCAAATACAGTAAAAGGGTTATTCACCCAATTTCCAATGCATGTGTGGGAGAATCCTTACAGCACCAAGCAATTCTCAGACCCAGTTGGTTCAACTCAACCAAGCAATTCAACTCAATTCTGACACTACCTACCCAGAGATAACATAGGATTCCACAGATTAAGGGCTCTGTCCTACAAGACTGTACCTCCCTACCCCACCCCTTCCACACACACACACAGATACCTGTTACACAAGCACAGATTGTCACATGGGCTGCCCACTGACAAATTATAAATTAGAGGCTCTAATATTTCTTATCCAACTTACGATGCCAATCGCAAGTCCAGGTGTTTGCCTCTACTTCTGACCAACTGGCTATAAATCAGAGGTTCTCATGACTTCCTCCTAGAGTTTAATTAATTCACTAGAGTGGCTCACAGAACTCAGAGGAACATTTCACTTGCCAGATAATTGGTTTATTATAAATGTGTATGACTCAGGAACAGCCAGAAGTAAGAGATGTACCAGGAAAGGTATGTGAGAAGGGATGTAGAACTTTCAAATGTTCAACCCAGTAACTCTCTGAAACCCATTTTTTTGGTTTTTATGGAGACTATATTACATAGGCATAATTAATTAAATCATAAGCTATTGGTGATTAAACTTAATCTTAAACTCTGCTTATCACCCTAGAAGTCAGAGGGGATGGACTAGAATCTCAGCCCCGTAATCAGAGAGTCAGCTCCATTGTAAAGCATTTCCCATCCTTAGGTATGGTCCAAAAATCATTCACTAACATAGTAAAAGACATTTCTATAGCTCTTAGCACTTAGAAAATTCTGAGGGATTTGGTAGCTATGGGCCAGAGAAGGGGAGGGGACAAAGACCAAATACAATTTCTTATTATTAATCACAATAGCACACAGGAACTAGATTAGTGGAGAAACAGAAGAGAAAGAAATTCCAGTAAGAGGGACACTGTGGCTAGAACAAAATGTGAATTGTGGATCTCAAAGAAAGTGGACTGACTGGCAAGTCAGATTGGCTCTAATAACACTGTGTACTTACTTCACTTTCTAGAATGATCTTTGCGATTCCAATCACAATTTCTCTTCTGCAATTGTCATGAATTATTAAGTTCGTACCCTCTTTCCTATGGCTTCTACCATGCTAACTCTCCAATTTCTTTAAAATGCCCACTTTAACTGCAAACCTGTTTCAGCCACTAATATTTTGATTATTATTATTCTAGTTTCAATGACTGAGGTGTCTTTTTTCCTATACAAAGCCAAAGAGCCTTAATGGAGTTTTGCTTTATGACAGGGAATCTTAATTTGGGACTGTACTTCAGGCTGCATGGCATATTCTGTGCATCTGTATTTTTCTACTCCCTTTCCCTTAGGCCGAGCTGGATTCCTCTCATCTCTGTTGTCCTAATAATCAGTGTATATTCCTCTATTGTTTCATCTAATTATTTACATATGTATCTTTCTTTTCTTCAAACTCTGTGTTTCTTCAGGACATATTACTTTCTTTCTTTCTCTTTTGATTTTGTTCTTTTAATTCTTAAAATTTCAAAAATTTTCAGGAAATGTATTGGGTTGCCATTAGTAAAATCATATAAATTCCAGGTGTACAATTTTATAATATATCATCTATGTGTTGCATTATGTGCTCACTACCCAGAGTTTCTTCTTCTAACACCATATATTTGATGTCCTCTCCCTCCTCCCCTCTCTCCCTCCCCGTTTATCCCCTGGTAACCACTAAACTGTTGTAGGTCTCACATAGCGAACAAGACCTAGTAACAATACACCTGGTTGTGTAAATAAGTTACCTTTGTTAGTCAAGTTTTAAGTCCTACATTTTGTAATAGAAAAAGCGTTGATGTCAGGAACTGAAGATCCTCGTGAACCCAAGCAAGTGTGAACACAATCTTGCCCTCAGTTTTCCCCCTAATATTTTTAAGAGTCCAGCTACATCTCTTAGCAAGTGAAAAAAAAAAAAGTGAAGCTTTAATTAGTAAAGAGGAAATATTCAGACCTAAAAGACCTCAAATAGAAGGTCAATAGGTTGTAAAGCCAATTATCTAATTCATCTGGGTCCCCCTCACCTTTATTGCTCGAAGAACTGGCTTTATTTCAGTGCAGTCATAAAACCAGTGGGTTATTAGCAAGAAAACAGGCAAGCAGTTCTTCCACTATAGTTACAGTTAAGAACAATTACAGTATTAAATTCATGGATACTGAAGTGATTAATAGACTTCAATGAGTTTTATGGATAATTATATATAAATGATCACAGTGCTATATATTAAAATAAAAAAGCCTATGTATCTGTATTTTCTTAAATGTGAACAAATTTTGCTAAAAAAAAAAATAAAAGAGATAAAAAAGAAAGAAACCTTTCTTAATAGAGCTATTGTTCCTACTTAAAACTGCCAAAGTCCTAAAAAAAAGTCTAGGTAAGGTCAGAATGCAACCAGCTTCCTTATTGCTTTGCATTAAATGTTTCATTAATCTTTTATAGATTGTATGATAATAAGACTGGAAAATCTCCCATGATCCTGGCCTAGATTTTGCTTGACACATATTTTATTACATGTTCTTATCTGCCATCTTAATAAGCCAGTGCTGGTATTTATTTAAAAATTTTTGTTAAATCACATTTTTCTTTGCAGTTCCTTCATTTGAAGAAGTTGAAAGTGTTTTACGGTTACTTTCTTAATATATGCTGTATTTCTTTGCTGGAGATGTGTAGACAGTATTTCTCTTTCCATTATCCTGTCATTTCATTCTACTGTGCATCACCTCTGACTGTTATGTTTTTCCTAAGACAGTGTCTAGTGAAGGCAAAATGAAGAATTTTCTCTGCTGAGTTCAGGAACTGCTCAATATTTCATTTAAAGGAAAATTAAAGGAATCATATAATCCACAGAGAGCTGTATAGAAAAGAAATATAGCTTGAACCATTTTAAAGAATAATAATAATTTTTCATATTTCATAAATAGGCTTTAAGTTATTCAAGTACACATTGGGCTTGTATTTTTAATGGCACATTTTATAAGAGGTAAATATAATAAAATTATGGATATTGTTTGGTGGGCTTGTTTTGGTGGGTTTGAGAGAATGCATGTAAGTTTTCACCTCCCTACTGGTAGAATCCTCAACTTTTTAGGGGATAATTAGGTCCCAAGGAACTGAATCACTTTTCAAATTCAGCAGATTGATCTTATAAAGCACTGTGACTACTTGTTAATTTGTAATATGTTGTATAACATATAACTGAGCAGAATAGGAAACAATATACATTAAAACATACTCTCTAGAATATTACATGAAATAATGTATATAGAAGTCCTTAGCTAAATCCTTGGTATTTAAAGGATACATAAAATGTTAGCTACATCTGAAATATGACAGCTGGGAAAAATACTTTAATAACCAGAGGTTGTATTTGAAATCAGTAGCTATTTTGAGGAATCCATGAAGGATCTTGTTACATTGCTCATCTCTCCAATATGAGGGACAGTAATACACTGATTCAACTAAAAATATTTTTATGTATATTAACACTGTTCTGACGATAAAATTATTATGTCAAGTAGCTACTCAATCTCTTTTGGACAGTGTTGTGTAAACATTGACAAAATTATTTCTTCCAGTTCTCAAAATTTCAACATACAAAAGAAAACATTTCTTCGGTGTCAATTTTTTTTTTCTTCTTATTTTATTTGAAATCTCTGTGCTGGACATTTCATTCTGATCGGTAAGTTATTTCCAATTTCAAGTAATGTATTACTTTTGTGAACTTTGCTGTTGATGGCTAAGTCATACATTTTTATTTTCCTCAGTCATATAGGAGAGTCACTTAATCACTTGAGCCCCTTTTCCTTCTTCTAGCCTCTTTAGGTTAGGAATTAAAAGTTAGCTCTTGGTTCAGAACTTCTTTAGCATTCTTCGAACAAACATTTATCCATTATCTACATGACCCCTAACAACCCAAAAGCATCTAAAATGAAACACTCATTCCTTACAGGCACTGCTGTGTCCAATCCCAGAGCTGG
This sequence comes from Craseonycteris thonglongyai, assembly GCA_004027555.1. Lineage (NCBI taxonomy): Eukaryota > Metazoa > Chordata > Mammalia > Chiroptera > Craseonycteridae > Craseonycteris > Craseonycteris thonglongyai. Next base: position 6,893 of record PVKE010045047.1, on the reverse strand, counting down.
AGAAAAACAACAGTGTCTGGCTTTCTATTAAGACCTCCATCTTCATTATTCAGGGGAACCTGGAAGTCAGTTGTTTTTGGGCCAGTATTTCTTGCTGTTTTCTGAAAATAGGTAAGATCCCCTTATTTAATCTCCCTTTCCCGCCACATGACAGACTGTGAAAGAACAGTTGCCTATTCTTTAGCTACAGTTCAGTGTTCTCATTCTATTTGGATTAGGGCCTCCTCTTGGCATCCCCTCATCTAGTTCTTGCTAACAACTTTATTTCCATATCAGGGAACTGAATCTGGAGCATTCTTGACCCATATCTTGGACACCTACCTAAAATTGAGAGCTGCTACTGTTCCTTACCCCAGAAACTCTGGTTCATATGAGATCCATCTGTCATAAATGCCATCCCATATCAGGCTAAGGTTCACCAAGCAGCCTCAAAATGTGTCAATTATGAACTGCTTCTCCTTTCTAAAGAGAGATCACCCTATTAATGTTCCTAAATCCTACCTTATCTTGTTCCAGATAAAGGAGGAGCTTTAGATTTTATGTTGCTGCGGCCTCGGAAAAACTCTATTGTATATCAGGGAAGGCTATCACATCTCTGCTCAGCTATTATGGAACAAAACACTTGGGTCTCCAAGAGTTTTTTCTTTTTTTTATAGATAAACTCTCCACATTGCTTTACATAGTATCCATGATATTGACTAATTGTAAGACAGCATATTTTATCTAATACCATCTTTCTTTTTTCTTTTCTATTTTTTTTTTCATTAGCTAAATCCTTGGTATACAGAGTGCTTGATATACAGCACTCTGATTTGTGGTTTTACTCTAAGTAGAGAAACTTTCCATCCAATTTGGGGTCATATTTACTGTAAAATTTTAACAGAGGGATTCAGATTTTTTTTTGACCACTTTCTCTAAGCAAATATGACAGAGACAATATCATAGCAAGTATTATTATAAAATTGTATTTTTCTACTATTAAAAATAAAGCCCTTTCAAATTTCTGGATTCCTTCTGTTCAACCTCATCTGAGACTAAATGGTTCAGGGACACTGCTGCAATTATAGCTAAGTCCCAAATTTTAGAGAGAGATTACTTGCTCATTTAATCTCAAACTTCCAAGTGAAATAAAACTATTGGGTACAATGAGCTAATGCTACATTTCTGAAGGGTTATAACCTTTAGTAGGCATAATAATTACCCAGCATGCTTTTTCATAAGCCAAATTCCACGATCCAGCCCAGACATTCTGAGCCAGCAGCTTGGAATGGGTTCTGGGACTCTGCCTATTTTACAAGCACCTTAGAAAATCTGATTCAAGAGTTTTTAGAACCCCACTTACAAAACTATGCCAAAGAATGTGTGGATAGCAGGGGAAGACAATTGTTGGTCTAGGGCAGGGTTGGGAAGGGAGTGAGTGGTTTTCAAGGTCAGTTTTCTGGCTAGCTCCCATATTTTCTATTCTGAATCTGAGGGAAAGTACAAATGAAAGATGAAACAGAAACAGTGGCTTTCACACTAAATATTTGAAGGAAACTTTGCCCTGCAGCTTAACACTGGGGATAATTGAGAAAAAATATGGCCCAAAGCAACTTGAGGGGTGAGGAGAAAGTGATTCTCCCTATAGCAGCAGGTCAGTTTCTATACTTGTAGCATAGGCACATAGTGACTTCTGCACTAGTGGCAGGAGGAATAACAAGAAGTGGCCCTTCTGAGGGCTACATTCTCCTGTTTTGATGGTTGTTGGGATTGTTGGAGCAGGAGGAGAAGAATGAGTATAACACCATGTTGACGATGGAAAGTAATGACTTTCAGAAGTATTGTGAAGATTTCTTTGATGGAATAGGATGGGGCATGCATTTGAGGTCTGCAACTGGATAATTTAGAGTTGGAAAAACATTTTGCATCCCTTAGTAATATTAATATAAAGCATTTTGTTTCCTAAGACTATACATATCACTTGCACAAAGGCGTGTTTTTTTAAAAACAAATTCAAAGTAGGGCAGCATGCATTTGAAGCGATGAGAAAGTGAGCATTTAAAAAACACATTTGTGTGAACAATTTCTATATACAAAGTGATTTTCTCACCTAATTTAGGTGATATTTACAGATGTAACAGATCTGATGTAACTGTTAGGAAACTTCAGAATCTTTCAGACCTTTACCTAACTCATTCATGTATTTATATGATTATAATATTGATTGAGCATGAAGGTATCCATAAAATCTGACAAATTTTGTTGCTTTGTTACAAATAACTGGGTCAGGTCTATATGTAGACACAGCTTTATTGCCATCCCTTGTCATGCTCTGGCCTTATATCTCCCCTTAGAGCATGATGAGAAAGTTATTTTCATACTACTTCCTTTAAAGTGTGTTTCTCACAGTGTACTCCATGGATCACCTCATCACAATTACTTAAGAAACTTGTTAAGAGTGTGAGCTCCTGGACCTTACCCCCAACTCTGAGTAAATAGGGATCTGTATTTTTAATATTCTCCTAATCAACTCTGTATGCTAAATTTGACAACAAAAGTTTCAAATGGAACAATAACAATGTATAATTATGTAGTCATGTTTCTCAAAATACTTATACATATATATATATATATATAAATACACAGAATATATATTGGTGAGGTAGGTAATACTGTCTCCCTTTTATTGATTATGAAATTTAGTTTCATATTAGTAAACTGTCTAAGATGGTAAGCAAAATATGTTTCTCACATTTACTCTGAATCTTAGGGAAAATCACTTATTTATTCATTGCTCCCTTCCTTCCTTCCTTCCTTCCTTCCTTCCTTCCTTCCTTCCTTCCTTTTTTCCTTCCTTCCTTCCATCCATCCCCTGACCCACCTAACCACCTAGCCATTCCTTCAATAAATATTTACTACAAATAAGCTATGTGCCAGATAAACTGTCAGGTGCTACAGATACAAAGATAAACAAGACTCAAATTTTATCTTAAAGGGGTTTATGGTATAGAGTGGTGAGGTGAAATGAGAAAGGTGGAATTGGGAAAAAAAAAAAAGATAAAATCAATTTTGCTTTATATAAGTGCATTGCTGGCAGTCATTGTGTAGTGTAGTGGAGTGGGTTTTTCACCACTCATTCTCCTTATCCCCTGTCCCCCACATTGTATGAATGCTGGGGACTTCCCTTTTCATATTGCCATCACTTCTTCAGGTATGTGGGTCACATCCCCCATCTCAGGGTCTTAGTATTGTGTACTGGGCTTTGGTTTCTCAGATGTGGTTAGGCATAGAAAAGGCTTGTTGTTTCTGGTCAACCATCAGGCAACTTACTATTGGCCATCTTTCCTGGATTACAGTGACAAGGGCAGTAATTATTGCTCCTTAGCACAAATGGCATACAGATGCTGTGTAAATGGCTACTAGATGTTCTGCAAGTCTTGAATCAGCTACCATATGCAGGTTCTCTGGGGCTGGTAGCAGCTGGTTATCACCAGGCAGAAAATCTGCAATCTCTCAAAGCCAACTCTCTTAGTCCTCTTACGTGCTCTCTGTTCTCTCCCTGCATCTGGTGGAATTATTACCTCCTCTAGAGGCAGGGAGTCCGGGTCACCTTCTGTTTTCCCCAACCTATTAAATATATTAAACTAGGTTAAAAGTCTTGCAGTCTTGCTGATTTTTGCAGATGGTTAAGAATGTTGTCTTGTTTGTACATTTTTTTGTTGTTGCTGTTGCATTCTTGAAGTACAAGTAAGCTAGTTGATTCTAAATTTATATTTTAACTTCATTAGCTAAATTAAGAAAGTGAAATTTGTACTATTTATATTTAATCTTAAAATGAATACAGAACAAAGTCCTCTAGCATGTTTTTTATTTTATTTTATTTTTAGGTCAAGAAAAGATACACCTTTTCTGACCTTTTCTGAATTTCACAGATCTAAATAAATTCTGTTATTAGATCAAATGATAAGGTTGGAAGTAATTTCAAAGAAATTAAGACCACAAGAATTTGTATTATTTTGTGTGGAAGTATAATATTTTACACTGAGTTTAGTTTTGTAAATAAATTTAGTGGTGAAACGTTAAATCACTGAGTGTTATTTAAAGAGTTGTACTGGTTAATGAAGAAATAAAACCTCTGGAATGCAAGTAGATTTACATACAAAACATTGAGAAATAAGTGAAAAACCAGAAAAAAAATTTGGGGAGAGAAAACATTGGATTAAAAAGTCAATAGACTCAGATGTTTCATATGTCAGATATAAGTATTAGTGATTTGTGGGCTGCGTATAAAGTTGCCCTTTGTATTTAGAAGACTAAGCTACCATAAACAGCCACTGAGATATTAGTGAAGAATATTTTCTTCAAACGTTAGTGAATCTACAGCAAAAGAGGTAGGTCAAGTATACTTTCCAATGATACCTTAGCTTGATACATCCAGGAAATGGCTAATAATATGAAAAATCAACTTATATAACAAATAAAGCCTATAAATATGTTTATTGAAACTTGGTTTTTGCACAGATACTGATAACATAGTAATGAATACTTTTACTATATGTGCAATGTAAACAACATAGTTAGATGAAGGAAAAATTGATTTTTCTGCTTTGTTGTTGATATACACCACTAGCTCTGAATTGTGTAAGACAAAATTGGATTGCATTGTCAACAACTATATTTCGAAATTAAAGTTGGTGAAGGAATGCATTCTAAGGGTATGTCTGAAATGAAAAGAAACATCCTGAACACTTATACGAAGGAGCTTTGCTTTTAGAATCCAGTCAACAGCATGCTTCCTTCATTAAGAAAGCCTTCTATGAAGAAGAAACTACAACCAATATAAACAGTATGCTTAGTGACATAGTAAAACTTGTAGATTTACAAAGGGTAATGCATTAAATATGTTATTATGTGATCAGATGAAAGCTGGTGAGAGCCAATCATTAGTATTTGCTGAGGTACTATGGTTATTGAGGGGTAAAGTTATTTCAAGAATGTGTAACTACAGGATGTGAGGGCAATCTGGCTGTGACATCTGTCACCGCATTGATCGCCAGGGTTGATTCGGCTGATCTGGCTGGCTAGGTGGGTGTGCCCTTCCTCCCTCACAGCTCCGTGTGCATCCCTCCCGTAGGTTCGCGCTCGGTCAAAGAGGACGACCTTCCCCCATAGAGGACAGGACCGTTCTTCGGTCAAGGGTTATGAGTAGCTGCGCTCCCCTGCTAGAACCTCCAAACAAACTCTCAAGAATGTGTAACTACAAATTAAACTTATGGTGATTCTGTAAACTATGAAAACAATTCGATTACAACTTCTTTTTTTTTTTTTTAAGATTTATTTATTATTTGAGAGAAGGTAAGGGAGAGAGAGGAGAGAGAGAAGTGGGGAGGGCCCAGAGCAGTCTTCACAGTCGTACATTGATAGTCTTGATATAGTTTCGTTCCACACAGGTGGGTGTGGGTTGGCATGGGGAGGGAACTAAACTGGGGCCTTCCCCCATGGGAGGTGAGAAACTTCATTGCTGTGCCATCCCAGCTGTTTACCAGTTGTGCCTCAGCTCAGCATGTAGGTTTGCATGGGCTGGGGCCAAGATTGGATCCCCAGACACTGTGGTTGCAAGGCAAGCGTTCAAACTGCTCAGCTTTCCAGGCAACGCAGTTTCAACTTTTTAAATATATAAACTGGGCATCTGGACTTGCCTATTTGTTATATTTAGTATTTTTAATAATCTCAAAACTTTCTTTATGGCAGATAAAATTGAAGAACAAAAATGGAAATTTAGAGGCTTAGAAGAACACAGTCTCTATAGATTGTTATGACACGTTTAATAATGAACAACTTTCTAGAGTATAGATAATGACCTTGATATTGCACATTTATGAAAAGTTATAATGGAATCTTACAAACTTGATAGCACAATTTGAATTTCATTTTTTTATCAAAAGAAGAGCCACTTATAAACACAAATCTGGAATCCAATTCTTTCACTGAAAGATAATTCTAATTGAACCATAACTTTGTAAGATAAATTGTTGAACTGGATGCAGATGAAGGATTGGTGATGAATTTTGTAAATGCAGCACTGGCTTTGATTTGCATAAAGGTTAAAAATGAATATCCTAAGTTTTTATAATGCAGAATTGCTTTAAATCTCTGCTTAACAATTTCATCAACATTTATGTATGATGCTAGTTTCTCTATGAAAGTTAGAACAAATTATAGGAATCACTTAGAATTGTCTTACACCCTATAATACCATAATATTAGTACTACTTAGGTTAGAGAGACATTCAAAAATCAAGCCTGTTTATCAAATTTAAAAAATTGATACGCAAAATTATAATTAAAATTGTTCATGTAGGCATTTAATATGGGGACTCACTATTTCACACGTGGCTTTTTGTATAGTGCATATAGTAGTGATCTTCTACTTTATGTGCCTATATTACTATCAGCCAGTGTGTCCATTTTTCCCCTATGTTGTTTATTCTGATTAATTTATTGAAACATCTTCTGACTTTAGTAGTAAAAATATATTTGTATTTTTATATCATTTGAATTTTATTTTCTATTAATAAATTTATATTTTATTTATAAAATTATTGGTATGTGAAATAAGTTAAAAAATGACCAAAGTGGGTCCTTCACATCAGATCCTTTGAGAAGCACTGGTGTGGAATACAAAAATTCAAAGGAAACTGCTATTAATTAGGACAATAGAAAAATTGGCAAAGTTTACAAGTAGGCAATTTATGGAAAAAACAAAAATTCAAACATATTTGAAGAGTTGCTTCAAATCACTAATAATCACATAACTAATATTAAAATAGTGATGAATATGCTTTATTATATTAGGTAGTAAACATCAGAAACTGGATCATACCAATTCTTGGCAATACTATGGGGACAGAGGA
>PVKE010045046.1:0-12772 GCA_004027555.1 Craseonycteris thonglongyai | reverse complement strand
TGAACAATCCCTTTGATATCAAAAATGATTAGCAACAATATTTTAGCTCTTGATTTGGACTAATAGAACTTTTTGGTCATGGAGGATTGGCTGGTTTCCATTGTGCAGTTGAAAGCTTTTTTTTTTATTGTTTTTGACAGAGAGAGAGGGAGTGAGAGAGATACAGAGACAGAGAGAGAACTGAACTGGGGGAGCTCCCCAGCTCAGCACATGGATCTGCACGGGCCAGGGCCGGGACTCGATCCCAGGTCTCCGGCGCTGCAAAGTGAGCGCTTAACCCACTGAGCCATCCCGGCTTCCCCAGTTGGATGCTTTGTTTCAAGGTTGTATTGATACACCCATGTTTCATCACCAGTGATAACACAGACTAAAACATGGTTTTGCCTCTCCTGGTCTGGAAAAACTTTGACTCACCTTTGCTTTTGTTCACTGGTGAGCTCCTTTGGGACCATTTTCGCACACACCTTCTTTTGCCAAGGTTTTCCTGTTTCTCTATCGATGTTTACTTGGTCTGATATGCTTCTCACAGTCAACTGACGATTTTGATGCACAATGTGACAAACTTTTGCAGTATTTTTATCAATTCTGCTCATTACTGGTCACCCTGACCTCTCTTCATCAGTGACAGTTTCTCTCACCTCAGAAAAATGTTTCATCCATTTGTACACTGCCATTTTCTTCATGACATTATCTCCATAAGCTTGGATTAACGTGTCCCCGATTTCATTTTCACTCTTGCTAAGTCTAATAAGGAAGTTAATGTTTGTTCATCACTCAAATCCAAGCTCCAACATTCTCATGGGGGTGCACAAAAAAACATGCAACAAGAATAATGATTGCCACTCAGCCAGACACCGCCACACAGCAACATGAACACAGCTGTGAACCCTGGTATACCAAGGTTATGACACCTTACCGAGTTGTTTGTACAGTGCTGCCAACATAAGTGCACAGTGACAAGTTCTTGAACTTAATTGTCAGACCTCATATATGGAGAAGTTAGGATGAGTACAAACCACGTGTAGCACATTATTTATAGGTATCTAAGATATTCTAATAGAAAAAATATATATTTATTTTAATAAAAAGAAGACATAGGAGTATACCAGAATGTTATATAGTATAGTGTTGATGAGTGTAGCTTTGCAATAAGACAGACCTGTATTTAAATTCTGGCTCTACCACATATAAGCTATGGGCTTGTAAATCATGTTACTTCCCTGAGTTTCTGTTATTCTTAATGAAATGGATAACAGCCACTAACAAAGAGCTTGTTGTGTAGATAAAATGCATGTAAAGTGTTTAGCAGGGTGTCTGGTACCAGTAGCTACAAAATACATGACAGTTATTAACAGTATTCTCTAGATTTGACTTAGCATAAAGGAAGAAAGGAGTTGCCATGGTTTTACATGTAGAAATCTGCCTATGATAGAAAATTTTATGTGAAGCAACAGAAGTGGGGAAAGGCCAGACGACAGTCACAGAAAAATCTCAATCAGCTTAAGAAAAAGAAAGAGGTAGAATGAAGCAGTCAGTTATAATTTAAAAAGTGTGGCTAAGATAGAAGCATTTAGTTAAAAAGTAAAATTCTGTAATATATTTTCTAAGTATCTGTGTTGTAATACTGAGCTACCATATGACCCAGCAATCCTCTTTCTGGGTATCTACCCAAAAAACTTGAAAACCTTAGTAAAAACATATGTACCCCAATGTTCATTGCAGTGCTATTCACAGCGGCCAAGTCATGGAAACAACCAAAGTGCTCCTTGATAAATGACTGGGTGAAAAAGCTGTGGTACATTTACACAATGGAATATTATCACTAGAAGGGCAATTACAAGTATATTGCTTCACAAAAATGTATCAAAGCAATATACTGCATGCCTTAAATTTATACATTATATGTCAATTATAGTTTAATTATAAAATGTAGGAGATGCCCGAATGGCTCAGTGGAACGGCTTAGCTGGTTGAGCACTCATCTTGCAGCCCTAGGGACCGAGTCTCAGCCCCATCTCATGGAGACCCATATGATGAACTGTGGTGTGCTTCCAATGTGGAGAGCCTCAGTTCAGCTCCTGAGGGAGTGAGCTTCCCATGTGGGAGGCCCCCAGTTTTATTCCCACTGGGGTGAGCTTCCCATGTGAGAGGATCCCAGCTTGCAGGGGCATACCTCCCATGTGGGAGCCCCTTGCCCGATTCCCACCCTGCGTGACCCCACGCCCACCTATGTGGAACAAAACCACGTTGAAAACTGATGATGGACATATAACTATGGAGACTGCTCTGGGCCCTCCCCCTTCTCTGTCAAAATTATTAAATAAACCTTTAAAAAAATGTATAGTGACAAGATCATCCTAAATAGCCAAGAATGTATTGCTCTATCTATAATATAACCTATTATGCAGCCATCTATATTATTATATTATATTATATTATATTATATTATATTATGAGCATATATAGAAAAAACTAGGATGCAACAAAATGTAATTATTTTGAAGTAGTATGTTTGCTTTATGTTTGGCTCTTTTCCATATTTTCTACAGTAACATGTTTATTTTATAATATGAAATATTATTTTAAAGTAACATCTATTCTTTTCCTTAATTTTAACAATACTTTGTGTGCACTATAAAATATTTGGAAACGAGGAAAGATAAAGAAAGAAATAAAGCCCCTATAAAACCACCATCCCCTAGAGATAGTTTTGCACATTGTATATTAGGATGATTTCATTCACTAGCAACAGAAAACTTGACTCAAATTGAAATAAACAATAACTATATTTATTATTTTACGTAATAGTTTTCCATTCCTGAAACTTGATGATTTGGACCATGTTCTTTGCTAAAGGTTCAAGTCATTTTGCCCTTGTTCTTTCCCTAGTCTTCACCTTGGACCTGCCTTGGCTCCCATCAGTTTTAAGACCTTCCCTACCCACTGCCGAGAACTCCTGACAGGCTTACTGATTAGGGCTGAGAATTTTAATAGGCTTGTTATTGGTTTTGGTAAATGGCATCAATTAACTCAAGCCAATAACGCACTTATTATCAAACCCATACATAATACAAGTCTGGTGGAAGTCCCTGTCCCCAAACATAAGATCTAATGAAGAGGGTGTTTTATTGTGGTATAGATAGATAGATAGATAGATAGATAGATAGATAGATAGATAGACAGACAGATAGATGATACAGTTTTTCAGCAAAAAATAGCTTCTACTTTTAGTAAAGGATTAATGACCAAGGAAGCCAGGGCTGTTATTGAAGAAAGACAGACAGTGAGATTATTGTGTTACTAGAATCAAAGGTCATAAACACTGCCAATTAAGAGCAGTACATCTGGGGCTCCCACCTGCCCACAGGCATGGTTTCCATTCTACTATCTCCACTTTAACAACCCATGATAACAGCTTTAAAAGCACTAAAATCTAGGTAGCAATCCTAATCATACTCTAATTTAAAAAAACCCTCTCTTTTATAGAGGTGACACCGTTAATTGATTACTTACTGAAAACATCAAATAGTGTACAGTGTCATACTGAAATATTGAGGCTATTTCTTATGTAAAGACTGAACAGAATCTAATATTATTAACAGGGAAAAGAATTAGGAAATTTGTGACATTTATTATAGTTTGTAGTTTTTTGCAGAAACCTTACCACCATACAGTACTCTTTTCATGTCATAGTTCTTGCATAGTTACAGCTACATACATTAAGTAACACGATCAGATAATGCTATACTTCTTTCTTTCAATAGTCAAATATATTTTTAAAAACTCACTAGAATTGTCTATTGTATTTACTCACAGTTTTACTTTTTCCATTATTCTTTCTTTCTCCCTGATATTCCTTTTATTATTTTCTTTCTGTTTCAAGAACTTCCTTTAGGTAGTCTTTTAGAAAACTTGTGCTGACTATGAATTCCCTTAATGTTCCTTCATTTAAGAATGTCTTTATTTCATCTTTGTTTGTGAATTATATATTAGTTTGATATAGAATACTGGGTTGACAATTCTTTTCTCTTACCATTTGTAAAGATTTGTGCCACTTCTATCTGACCTATATAGTTTCTAATTAAAATTCTGCAGACATGCAAATTGTTTCCCCTCTGTAATGCATTATTTTTTTTCTGGCTGGTTTCCAATTCTCAACTGTTTGATTATAATGTGCCTGGGCATAGATTTCATTGGTTTTATCTTGTTTGGCATCCCTTCAGTTTCTTGAATCTGTGGGTTAATGTATTTCAGCAAAATTGGTAAATTGTTAGCCATTATTTCTTCAACTCTGTTATTAATACCACACTCTTCCTTATTTCTGGGATTCTAATGACATGACCATTAACTCTTTGTTATCTCCATTCTGCTAGTGAGCACATCTAGCAAGATGTTTTTTTGTTTGTTTGTTTGTTTGTTTGGTTATAGAATTTTTTTTTGTTCTAAAATTTCCCTTCTGTTTTTTTTATGCTTTATATTTTTTTATTGATTCTTTCTCTTTTATATTGGTTCAAACATATTTATGATTTCATGTTTGAAAATTATAATAATAGTTGTTTTAAATACCTTGTTAGAGAATTCCAAAATCTGTGTTAACTTGTCATTGGCATCTGTTAATTGTTTGTGCACATGTGAGTTGAAATTTTTGTAGTTATTCATATACTGAGTTTTTTCTTTTTTCTTTTTCTTTTTTGTATTTTTGGCATCTTGAATAATACATTATAAGACTTTGGCTCTTTTTATATCTTATTAATAATATTCATAATTTTGCTTTAGCAGGTACTTGACCTGACTAAGTCAAATGAATGGAGAAAAAGAAGAAAAATGAACCTAAAGGATTTTCCCCACAGCCTCTGAACTTTAAGGGTTTCCCTCTTCTTGAGTCAAAACTGGTAGGTTTATCGTGGATCTTTCTATCTGTCTCTGTCTCTCTGTCTGTCTCTCCCTCTCTCTGTCTCTCTGTCACACACACACACATACACACACACACACACTGCTCATTTCCATTTCAGGTAGCAATGAATTCAGGTTATGAGATACTAGAGGAAAAAATGGAAAACTCACCAGTGGTTCAGTTATATATACCTCAAAATCAGGTGTCCCTTCCTGATCAGCCTACTAATATTTACTTTTCATACACCTCAAATAGCTGTACCATGTATTATGTGCAGGTTTTATTATTATCTTTATGGGAGAAAATAGTTGCTGTGTGTTTACTCCATCTTACCTATAATTAGATTGTTAGCATTTTTTTTTTGAAGAGACAAATGTGAAACATTGTGGTGTAATGAAAATATTCAATGATTTAGAGTCAGAATACCTAGGCTCCCTCCCCCTTCTCTCTGTCTCTCTCTGTCTCTGTTTCTCTCTGTCAAAAATCAATAAAATAAATCTTAAAAAAAAAAAGAATATCTAGGCTTTGTTTTATGAATTGGGTGATGTTGGTAAAGTAGCAACCTCCCTGCATATTGTGTGTTTAGCTGCAAAAGAGAAATAATAAAGGTATTTATCTTTGAGCATTGTTTGAAAATTAAAGGAGATAAATCATAGAAACAGAGGTTATGTTGACAGGCATAAAGTTGACAGATTAAGAGACAGAAAAAAATGAAAAAGAGACAGAAAGAATTGTAAGAAACAGGGGAAACTGCTTGTTTTGCAGCCCTGGGGACCCAGGATGGAATTGTGGCCCCGGCCCATGAACACCCATGTGCTGAATTGGGGTGTGCTTCCCATGTGGGAGGTCTCCAGCCTGGCTCCTGCTCTGCATGGCTCCCACCCACCTGTGTGGAACAAAACCATTTTTGAAAACTGATGGCGTACAATATGGAGACTGCTCTGGGCCCTCCCCCTTCCCTCTGTCTCTCTTTGACTCTCAAAACAATAAAATAAATCTTTAAAAAATAAATAAAAATAAAAAAATAATTGTAAGAAGTAAGGGGGAGACAGAAGCTATAATTACAAAACATTCCTTTTACATCTGTCAAACACACACACACACATGAGCAATACAGTGTATGCACAGACACAAAAAGAATAAAAGAGTGATATGAAATCAAGAATGAATATTTCTGTCTTGTAGTCTTTTGAAATACAACAGCCATGACATCTTACTAAATTACTTTGTAACATAGGCTTTTAAAAGGTTATTGTGTTGGGGTTAAGTAAATATTTCTCATCCTCACTCCATTTCTGAATGTAGATGAAATCTCATGAACCTTTCATGCTAGAATGTAAATTTGAAGAAGACAGAGTTTTTGTTCACTTTGTTCACTGATTTATCCCAAGTACATGGAATACTGCCTGACACTTGTTTGGCTCTCTGTAAAATGCTGAAAGCAAAAATAATTCAGTCTTTCTTAATTTATAAATTTTACAAGTGGTAAAAAACTTTTGATTAAGTTTAGTTTCTTGATGTTTACAGAGGAAATTTTTTGCTATGCAAATTAATAGTGTGAATACATTCTTGAAAATGTTTAAGCTACACTCAGAGACTGAAGTGATATATAAAAGCACAAACTAAATTTCAAACATTTGCTATGCTAATTTAAAACTCTCTTTTAAAAATCTATTCACTAAATCAGATCTTTTATGTCATGCTCAAAATTTGTAGCTCTATTTAATGGCTATAAAATTGGAAGTCATAAAACTGTATTTCTTTTCAAATGGTTTATAATCTTTTTATAACATCAGATTCATATCTCCAACTAATCCAGAGAAGACCTTGGTAGTTTTTTTCTATTTTCAATTACAGTTGACATTCAATGTAATTTTATATTAGTTTCAGGTGTACAGCACAGTGATTAGACATTTATATAATTTATGCAGTGGTACCCATGGTTAATGTAGTATCCACCAGGCACCATACACAGTTATTATAATAGTATTGACTATATTCCCTATGCTGAACAAAAGTCAGTTTAGTATTTTTTAAAGGAAAATATTAACTGAACTTCAATTATAGTGCAAAATATAGCATGGTCTAATGCTTATGTGAATGCGCAAACATATTTAATTAATAATATGAATAATTTAATATATTATTTACTAAAAAAGTACTCAAAGCTCTTAATAATACTTATACCATTTAGCTTGTGAAATTTAACTTTACACCTACAACGTTCCTTTTTTTTTTAATTAATTTATTTATTTTATTGTTTTTGACAGAGAGAGAGAGAGACAGAGACAGAGACAGAGAGAGAACTGAACTGGGGGAACTCCCCAGTTCAGCATATGGATCCGCACAGGCTGGGCTGGGCTGGGCTGGGCTGGGCTGGGCTGGGTTGGGCTGGGCTAGGCTGGGATTAGATCCTCGGTCCCTGGCACTGCAAAATGAGCGCCTAACCCACTGAGCCATCCCGGCTTCCCCTACAATGTTCCTTACTTATCCATAGTTTCACTTTCAGTGGTTCAGTTACTCATGTCCAACTGCGGTCCAAAAGTGTTAAAAGGAAAATTCCATAAATATGGTAAGTAATTCATAAGTTTTTAATTGCTTGCTGTTATGAGTAACATGGTGAAATTCTGTGCTGTCAGGCTGCATCCCTCCTGGGATGTGAATCATCCCTTTATTCAGTGTATCCAATCTATATATTCTACCCACCTGTTAGTCACTCAGTAGTCATCTCAGTTATGAGATCTACTGTTGTGGTATTGCAGCATCTGTGCTCAAGTAATCTCTATTTTTACTTCATAATGTTTCCAAAGCACAAGAGCAGGGATGTTGGCAATTCAGATGTGACAAAGAGAAGCCTTAAAACGTTTCAGTGGAAAGGTGAATATAGCATAATAGGATATTTTGAAAGAAAGAAACCACATTTAAATAACTTTTATTACTGTGTTGTGTTATAATTGTTCTACTTTATTATTAGTTATTATTGTTAATTTCTTACTATATCTACGTTTTTAAGATTTATTTTATTGTTTTTGACAGAGGCAGAGAGACAGAGACAAAGAGACAGAGAGATGGGGGAGGGCTGAGAGCAGTCTCCATAGTTGTACATCATCAGTTTTTGATGTGGTTTCATTCCACAGAGGTGGGCAGGGGCCATGCAGGGTGGGAACTGGGCCAGAGGCCTCCTGCATGGGAGGCATACCCCCTCAAGCCAGGGGCCCTACTCGGGGGCAAGAACCAAAGTAGGGGGCCTCACCCAGCACACCCCAGTTCAGCATATGGGTCTGCACGAGCTGAGGCTGGGATTCAATCCTTGGTCCCCAGGGCTGCAAAGAGAGCACTCAACCTGTTGAGCCATCCTGGCTTCCCCTTAGTTATACCTAGTTTATAGTTTAAACTTTGTCATGGGTATGTATGTGTAAGAAAAACCGTAAATGTAGGTTTTGGTACTATCCACAATTTCAGGCATCCACTAGGAGCCCTGAAATGTATGCCCCCTGGATAAGAAATGACTACTGTAATTATATGCTGCTTCGTATAGTTGTTACTAATAATAAACTGTTCAACAATGTGTCAATCTTTTCTGCCCAAGCAGGATTTTAAATTTCTTTAGAAGTCAAGTGTAAAATTGCTGATGATTATGTGTCCATCCAAGAAAATACATAATCAGAAACAACATTTTCATATACAAAGGAGGACCTTTCAGAAAAAGATTTTTCTTTCTGTAGTTGATTTTGTTCAATCAGGGTAAAAATTCTACATAGGTTGGTCTACTCAGTATTTGAAGTGAGTAGGTATATTCTTGTTTAAGTTTGAATGGATTGAATCATTCTTACCCTTATTTATGTTCACTCTGTAGGAAATATAAATATATGAATTCAAGTAAACATTTAAATGTTTCGTTGCATCCTATTTTATGTTTGTGATTCACTTTCTGAATTCTTTGCTGAATTTAATATTATTTTACAGACAAAGACAAACACCCTATTTTCAAGTAGATATACTTTTTACTTATTAACAGATTGAGGATTTGGGACTATGTTTCTTCTTCCTACTAGAGAATTTAAATATAGAAGAGGAAATTCATGATGCTCTTTCTCTGAACAGGAGGAAAGAGGCCTCAGGTGACCTTCTCAGTATCAGATAGCCCAATTAGAAACAGAGCCAGTGCTTAAAGTTGTGATAGCTTGACCCTCAGTTAAGGTTTTCTTTCACAATTTGCCTCTGTGCATCAATATCTAGTTGGTGAACTGTCAGCCTCATGGTGAGCACTTCAGAAAACTCTCCCAAAACTGAACAGATAAAAAAGTGTGAGTAAGTTTCATCATGGCTAAGTAAGAATAAATGGATTTGCAAGAAAATTACCCAGAGTCCAAAATATTACGTACAACCCTGGTAAAGAACTAGGGACTCATTATAGAGAATAGACATCATTAACAATTGTATTAGTTGGCAGCAAACTAAGTGTCCATAAATAGATGAATAGATAAAGAAAGTGTGAGAAACACACACACACACACAGTACTGATGATTATCAGCCATAAAAAGGAACTCTTGCCATTTTCTATGATATGGGCTGACCTTGAGGATGTTATGCTAAGTAAATAAAATCAGACAAAGACAAATATTATACAGTGTCACTTATATATGAAATTTAAAGAAAATAGCTCATAGATACAGAGAAAAGATTGGTGGTTGCCAGAGGTGGAAGATGGGATGGGTAAAATGAGTGAGGGAGTAAAAAAGTCCAAACTTCTAGTTATAAAATAAATAAGTTATGGAGATGTAATATATAACATGGTGACTATAGTTAATAAGTTATGGAGATGTAATATATAACATGGTGACTATAGTTAATAATAAGGTATTATATATTTGAAAGTTGCTAAGAGAAATATTTAAAATTATTATCACAAACAATAAATTATGTAACTATATGTGGTGATTGATGGTAACTAGAATTATTGTAGTGATCATTTTACAATAGGTAAAAAAATCATTATGTTGTATACTTGAAACTAATATTTTACAATAGGTAAAAAAATCACTATGTTGTATACTTGAAACTAATATAATGTTATACATCAATTACATCTCTATGAAAATAAAAATAGATTACCTCAAAAAATTAGAAATGTGTTAGAAAAAATTATAGAGCATTAACATGGTTTAATACAAAAGCATAATAATGTACGTGGAACACTCTAAATTTAATTAGTCTATGTCAAGGCAAAAGGAATAGAACTGTCTATAAAAAGTTACAGGGAACATAAAACTATGTAAGGAATAAAGACTTCCATAAAAAATCTTTCCATGCTATAAAAATATGGAGTGGATGAAAATAAGAAAAATATTTATTAAATTTTATGAGTTTATGGTTTAGATGGAAAAAAGGCATTCAGGGGGTCGAATGGAATAACAGACATTCCCCGATTTTCATACTCAACTTCATTTCTATGTTAGTACATGATATATGAATGTGGGTTTTATGGTGTGACACGTGAATGGTATAGCTACACTTATTGATTACACAGATGTAATAGTGCTCAGCTTTTATCTTCTATCGTATTGAAATCATGAGTTTCATACTCTCACATAACAGATAAAAGTAGATTTACATTAAGTACCTGACTTTTAGTACTTCTGATAAGTCCAACATTTCCAACAGTTATAAAATTTTAGCTCTGAAAATCTAGGGAGGGGGTATAATGTGATGCGTTGACCACTTCTTCTTCCAGTGCTTATGGTAAGAGCAATAAAAGAATTATAAAAAAGCTTCTTCTTCTACAGTCTTGATTTATTCAGTGATAATACAGGCAGAGGCTAATTCAGTGACCTGGAGTTTACTCCATTCAGTAAGTGCCTTTAACTCTCTAGAGTGGAGAGGGGGGATCCAAGAAGAAAGAAAGCAAGACAGTTTCCCTTAAGCTCTGGAGCAGAGATGTCCAACCTTGTGGCTTCCCTGGACCACCTTGGAAGAATTGTCTTGGGCCTCACATAAAATACACTCACACTAACAACAGCTCATGAGCTAAAATAATAATAATAATCATTTAAAAATCTCATAATGTTTTAAGAAAATTGATGAATTTGTGTTGAGCCGCATTCAAAGCCATCCTGGGTCGCATGATGCCCATGGGCCATGGGTTGGGCAAAGCTTGCTCTAGAGGTTTTAGGAAGAGTAGTAACCAGACTTTATTGAGTAGCTCAGTTAACCAAGGCAGGAAAAAAGGCAAGGCTTGGGACCAGGATTGCTGTCCAGGAATAGAAAGTAAGTCATTTATCCAGAGCCTGGCTTGAATGAGGTAATCAGAAACTTAGGGTAGCACAGCAGATATGTGGGAAGGCAACTAACTATCTCTATCCCATTTCCTCTTCCCATTCAATCTAATGTTCCCTAGTACCCTTAATAAACGTGACGAGGGAAGGGTGTTGGAGAGGGGAGCAGGAGAATCATAAAGCTGGAATAAAAGTGCTTCTAGGCTCTTCGATTGGTAAAAATTACCAATTGCTAACTTCTCTCCCTTAGTCTCTAAAACAATACATGCTTATTGAAGAAAACTGGTAGAACAAAGGAAGGAAAAATAGCTATCTTGTTACTTACTTTGTAAAGTAGCAATATTTTATATGTAAATATTTCAATGCCAATACATATTACAGTTTAAGATTTCCATAGCCATATCATAAAATTGTATCATGCTTTAGTTAACAGATATCTTATTTTTAAATGTTTTTTTTAATATTGTAAACATAGCTTTGATAAATATTCCTATAAAGAAGTCTTTGTGCTTTTTATAATTATGTCCTAAGAATAAATTAGCTGAAATGGGTAAAAAAGTATATATTATTTTGTTAAAAAAAGAAACAGATTGATTCAATTGGACACTACTCCATCAAGTGCAAATACCACTACTAATAACTACCACTTGTTATATGTATTTTATATAGGATATCTCTTTCCTTATTTTTAAAAAATAATCTTGGGGAAGCTGGGATGGCTCAGTGGGTTAAGCGCTCACTTTGCAGCCCTGGGGACCGAGGATCGAATCCTGGCCCTGGCCCGTGCGGAACCATGTGCTGAGCTGGGAGCTCCCCCAGTTCAGTTCTCTCTCTGTCTCTGTCTCTGTATCTCTCCCTCTCTCTGTCAAAAATAAAAATAAATAAATAAAAATATATTAAAAATAATCTTAAAAGAGAAGAAAAATTAATAAGATTACTATGCACAAATGTGTAGAGAAAAACATACAGAGTAATCCATGCTAATTATACATGTTCACTAGGAGAAATGGCCTCAGATGAAAGTTGAGTTCTAAGGTTACTGCAGGGAAAGCTTCCTGCATAATAGTCGTTATTATCATCATCTTTATCTAAGTAGCCACCAGGCTGTTGAATTAATTGCTTCATATGCTTTGTTTAATGAGGAAGGAAATAAATCACTATTAATTTTTCCTCATCGTGGTGGTGGTTGTTCTTAGAAACTGCTAAAATAACTCAATCTAAAGATAGTATTTACCTAGCCTCTCCTTTTTCCTAGTGTTTTATCTCTGGCTTGGTTTTATTAGCTTCTAAAAATCACTGCAAAGGCAATTATTTTGAAAGAGGGCAAGGGCCTGTTTAATTCATTTCAGCACTGACATACAGATTAAAGGCACAAATGTAATCAAATGTGCCTCGTCAGAAAGAGCTTGAAAAAAAAAGCTATTCTAAAAAATAAATTTAGCCTCACAGATGGGTGAAAGATGTTTTATTTTTAAATTAATGTTTCTGTTTGGTTTGCAAAGGGAAGCTGACCAGAGGCTATTTTGGAATGATTCTTGTCTTTTGCAGTGACATACATGGTTTTAGTAGAATGCTGAAACTTGAACATTCAAAAATTACCTT
>PVKE010045045.1:0-12771 GCA_004027555.1 Craseonycteris thonglongyai | reverse complement strand
GCTTGCGCTGCATATTCTTGTCACCTGCATTTGCACTTTGCACATTGTCACTTGCATTTCCACTTGCCACATTGTCACTTGCATTTCCAGTTTGCACATTGTCACCTGCATTGCTGTTCTTGTCACCTTCATTGCTGCTCCGCACTTTCTTCTTTCCACCATGCTTCTTGGGAGCCATATTGGGAGTCCAGTACAGTAACCACTCAAATGGGTGAACTGTACAATACAGTAAGTACAGTATTGTACAGTACAGTACAGTATGTGCTAAAAGCACAACAAAAATCAAAAAAAGTCACTGAAATTACTCACAATGTACTTTTTTCTGTGTCTCTTTCTCTCCACGATCTTCCTACAGGAAGTCACAACCATGTGACAGCCAGGAAATAGCATTAAAATGGCCGCGGCTCCTGTTCGTGAACCAAAGCGGAGTTCGTGAATCGGAGCATATTTTGATGAACTTTTCTGTTAGTGAACCAAGTTGTTCATGAACAGAAGCGTTCGTGAACCGAGGTACCACTGTAATTTTCTTTCTTTTTATGGTGTCTTGCCTGGTTTTGGTATCAGGGTAACGCTGGATCCATAAAGTGTGTTTGCATGTTCCTCCGTCTTCAATTTTTTAGAAGTTTGAGGACAGATGTTAAATCTTCTTTGAATATTTGTTAGAGTTTACTTTGAATATTTGTTAGAGTTTACCTGTGAAGCCATTTGGCCCTGGACTTTTTTGTCTTTTGGGAGTTGTTTGTTATTTTTAATTTTTATTACTGATTCAATATCCTTATTAATTGGTCCACTCTGATTATCAGTTTCTTCAGGATTCAGTCTTAGAAGAGTGTATGTTTATAGGAATGTATCCATTTATCCTAGTTTGTCTAATATATTGGTATATACCGGTAGTTCACATTACTAATATTTCTTATCCTTTGTATTTCTGTGGTATGAGTTGTAGCTCTTCTTATTTCTGATTTTATTTGAGCCCTCTCTTTTTCTTGGTTAGTGTAGCTGAAAGTTTGTTTGAAAGTTTTATTGATTTTTTCAAATAACCTGTTCTCAGTCTTATTAATTTTTTCAAATGTGTTTTTATCTCTGTTTATTTATGCTCTGATTTTTATTATTTTCTCATACAGACTGTTCTTATTTTTCTAGTTTCTTTAGGTAATATAAAGTTACATTGTTTGAGATTTTTCGTGTTTCCTAAGGTAGGCTGGCATTGCTATGAACTTCCCTCTTAAAACTGTTTTTATTGCATCCCATAGATTTTGGTATGTTTATTTCTGTTTTCATTTTGTTTTTAGGTATTTTTTTATTTTTTCTCATTTGATTTCTTTGAAGACCCTTTTGGGGTTACTTGGTAACATGGAATAATTTAATCAACATGCTTTAGTAGTTCTTCTGTTTTATAATTGATAAGTAGTTTCCTACCATTGTGGTAAAAAATGATGCTTGGTATGACTTCAATATTCTTAAATTTATTGAGAGTTTATTTTGGCCTAATGTGTGCACTAGTTTTGCATTTTAAAGAAAATTCTCTCACCTCTTTATTATTCCTCCATTAGGCATCAACACTCTTATAAAACAACCTGTCAATTCCATTATCCTAGTATGCATGATTTTTCTTATAATTTTCAAAATGTCAAATCAATGAAATGACCAGAATCTACCCCCCACCTCCCATGAAAATGTTCTCTCAAGTGAATCTTAGAGCAACTGAGGCACCATTTTGTGCTAGAGATTATTAATTCATGTTTCATTAACCCCTGTATTGTGGTCCTTATTGTCAGTAAAGCGGTAAGTGATGCAGTTCTCAAACCCCACTTTGAGATTGCTACGTTAGATATTTCATAAAGGAGATGTTAATACAGAATTATGAATGGAAGAAGACTAATGTGGGATTATGCCTATGAAAGGTAAAGGGAAGGTGAAGCAGAAATGGTTAAGGAGAACCTCAGGTTATGATACAAGTATGTCTTGGTTAACCCAAAGGAAACCTCCAAAGCACTGACTAACTGATAAAGAAGATGTGTGGTAGGCAGAAATGGTCAGGTCTTAGTTTTCCTGATGTGCTTAATCATGGCTGTGGTTGCCAGCACTGCCTCAGATAGAAAACTATGAAAGAAAGTAGGTATGAGCTATATAGCCTTTTGACATGCTGGGAATGCTATTTTTGGGGTTTGTCATTGAGGGAAATCAGGCAGGAGACTAATAAGCACCATACGTGGTAGCTCCTGACATCATTAGTAGCTAGAGGATGTAAGCTAACTGTACTCCTTGAATCTAACCAGCAAGTATTTTCTGATGGGGTGTCAGAGCAAAGTGTACCGCCTTGGCTGGCACATCGTGGTCTGAAACATAGTGGCTGAAACCAGTTAACTGCATTATGCATACAAAATAAGTTAAGTTAATATTTAGTATATATTTTACATTTTTGTTGATTGCTATGGCATTTGTAATCCAGGTTAGGAAAACTCATTAAGTATAATTCCATTATTGTGACTGTATTTTAAACTTACTTAACTATATAAATAAATCACTAAGCACAAGAATAATTATCATTTTAATGTATTTAATTTAAAGAATCCACACAAGGCAAGGAAATGCCTGTGGTTGTTGATTTCTATTAGTATAGCAAATATGGTCCTGTATATTTAAATGTTCTGTTTCTAATAGCCTAGAATCCTTTTTGTATATGTATAGCAATGATGCTATTTTTTTAAATTCTATATTAGCTTGAGACTGATTATAAAAATGAAATAGAGAGCTCATAGCTTTAAATAATACTAAGTATAACTGAAAATAAGCATTGAATTTAATAACCTTTTATTTTATTTTTAGCAAGCACTTCTCTACCTTTTTATGCAACAGGAATAGTACTAGGATGGAATAGTTTAATGAAGTCACTGTCTTCAGTGAGATTTCATTCTAAGTCCAATAAGAAAGGACTTAACTGGTATGAGGCCTCAGCCAGCAACCAAAAATGTCTGGGGAGATGAGAAAAGTTTAACAAAGCAGATGAGATTAGAACAAATATATCCTATTTCAAGAATAAAAATAAAATGGAAAGCATGTTTAAAAGCAATGGCAAGATAAATTGCAAACAGAAAATTTGTAGTAGACACCAAAAAATCCTTATTTTTCTTGGAATCTAAAAAGGCTTGATGTATAAAACAAAATAAAAGCTAAGTAGTTAGACCACTGAATGCAGGCTAAGCATCTTTCTACAATGCACATTTGAAATCTTGCATCTTTGTTACAAATGCATAATCCAAGGTTGAGCCTATTTTAAAATACTTTGACAGGTAACCAATTTAACTGCTCCTAAACCCAGTTTTAGCATTAATTAGGTGAGAGGGTCAGACCTATATAAATATAATAGATAAAATCTGGGCACACAAAAACAAATTTGCTTCCCCTAGAAAGTCTAGAGTCATTCCATAGAATAAATTCTAGATCTTAGAACTAAACCAGAGGATAAATTTGGAAGTAAATAATAAAACTAATAGTATTTATTTAATATTAATAATGTAAAGTGGGAATGCAATATAAAAACAAGGAAACAAGTTGTGTTTGCACTAGAAAAAACAACAATTCACTATAAGAATTAATAAAAGAATTACACTCTAAGAGGATAAGAAACTTACTGATAAAATATTTAACACTTTTGCTGCATGTATGTAATGTCCATTATAGGTTATTGGTTTTAAAACATGTTTTCCACAGTAATTTAAAATTTCTACTATGGCAGTCTAAAAATGGAAAGAATGTAGTATAAATGCAAGAGAAGGACATGTACAAAAGTGTGTTAGTGGATGGTGAAACTTAATTGTAGAAGTTTGAAATTCTTTACCACAGGTTCAAAAATTTTTTTTTTCTTTATAGAGTTAGTATGACTTCATTTATTCATAATTGAAATAAGCCTTATCAATTTGCCTCTACTATTCCAATAAAGTACCACTGATCACATCCTTACATCTTATGGAAAAAGACAATCTTATAGGAAATTTTAAATACTGCCCTAAAATTTCAATTATTTTTGAATGACTAGAAAGTCTCAACAGGTTAACCAATTTTAGTTCAACATAGAAAGTAGATTAAAAAAACCCCAATGGTGCTACACCAGCAACATTTTACTGAAGACATTCTTCAGTTTACATTATTTAATATCATGTTTCATGCTAGGCATCTCAAAGTTAAAGCCCATTTTTTGTCCTTAAAACAAAGAAGTCATGTATATTAAAAGTTAACTTGGCCACAATAGTCACAGACTTATAAAATAGTAGGAAAACAGAGGACAAGCTGCTACACAATACCCAGGGGGTTCAGGCTTCCTCTGCACCTTGTCATTCCATGCACATGATACCACGGCATTCTGCCTCTTGCATGCCCCTAGAGCTCAACTCACATCAGTGAAGTCCAGAAACATACAAACTAGTTCTGTGGGCTACCTGCACATGCCTAAACTCAGATACTGATGCTGGAGCTTAATTTTTTGTGCTTCAGGCCTCTAGGTATTTTTGTATAATTCTGATCACCATGTACCAACCCTGACCTCAAACGGAATCTCCTCAACAAGTAAAAGAAGAAAAATGGACCCACACAGCCTTTGCCAACAAGGACTCCAAGAGACATAGCCATCACTGCCAGGATTGATACCTGTAGCAGTAATCACCAGGGCCTCCCTCCCTCAGTCTTCGCTGACAGTAAGCTCAAATAAAGGAACTGAGAGACTGTGCCCTGCAATTATACAGGAATTGTATAACCTAGAAGAAATGAATACCTTCCTATAATTAATTATATAACTAATCAACACTAAATTATGAAGAAATAAATCTGAACAACCATTAATAAGACATTGAATTAGTAAACAAAAATCTAGGAAAACAAAAACTCAAAACCAGGTAGATGGCTTCAATGGTGAATTCTACCAGCATTTAAAGAATTAATACCAATTGTTCACAAATTCTTCCAAAAATGTTGAGAAGAATGAGTCTAAATTCATTTAAAGACCACTATTCCCCTCAGACCAAAAACCAGAGCCAATATTAAAAAAAAGAAAATACAGGCTAAATAATTATATGATAAAATTATAGATAAAATTATATGCAAATATTCTCAACAACATACTAGCAAACTGAATCCAAAAGTGTACTACAAGGATCAAATTTCATGTCCTAATGTGAGTTATCACTAGGGTGAAGGATAGCTTGACAAACACAAATCAATAAAAGCGATACACTTCATTACCAGTTTTCAGGATAAACATCATGATTGTTTCAGTAGATAAAAAGAATATTGACAAAACTGGACATTCTTTTCTGCTAAAAACAACACATTCGGTAAAGAAGAAATATATTTCTACATAATAAATGTCATGTACGACAACCCCGTAGTTAACATCATATTCAGTGGTGAAAGCTCAAAGCTTTTCCCTTATGATCAGAAGTAAGATAAGAATGCCCATTCTCACCACTTCTATTAAACATAGTACTCAAAGTCCTAGTTAGAGCAAATAGTTTAGGTAATAAATAAATGACATTTAAATTAGAAAGAAAGAAATAAAATATTTCTTTTCAAATGTCATGGTGTCTATGTATATATACAAGGACTGTCCAGAAACTATTCAGTTATTGTCAATACAATGGGAGTGATTACATCACTGCATATCTTTTGGGCAGCCCTTGTATATATATATTACAACCCTAAATACTCCCACAAAACACATTAGACCTATTATATTCAGTAATGTCGCCGGGTATAAATTCAACATTAAAAAAAAATCAGTTGCATTTTTATATAATAACAAACTCTCAGAAAGGGAAATTAAGAAAACTGTCCCATTTATAATTGCATTAGAATGATTATATATTTAGAAATAAATTTAACCAAGAAGGTGCAAAGCTTGTATAATAAAAAACAAGACTGATCAAAGAAAGTGAAGAAATTACAAGTAACACAAATATATAGAAAGATATCCATGTTCATGGATTGAAAGACTATTGTTAAAATGTCCATACTATCCAAGTAATCTATAGATTCAATGCAATCCCTATAAAAAATTCAATAATATATTTTCACAGAAATAAAAAAATATATAGAAATTCATATGGAACCACAAAAGACCTCAAATGGCTAAAATAATCCTAATATGGCTGAAATAATCCTAATAAAGAACTAAGGAGGCCTCATACTCCCTGATTTCCAACTATACTATAAAACTATACTAATCAAAACAGGATGGTACTCGCATAATATAAGCACATAGACCAATGGTAGAGAATTGAGAGCTCAGAAATAAACCAACACATATCACCTAACCTTTGATAGCATGCTAGGAACACACAATAAAGAACACTGTCATTTTTAATATAACATATTAGGAAAACCAGATATTCACAAGTAAAAGAATGAATCTGGACTCATATTTTATACCTCTCACAAAAATTACCTTAAAATAAATACTTAAATTAAAAAAAAAAATGAAAACTTAAAACTCTTGGAAGAAAACCTATGTTAAAAACTCCTTGACATTGATCTGGACAATCCCTTTTTGAATATGATGTCAAACACAGGCAACAAAAGCTAACAAACAAGTGAGACTACATTAAACTAAAAAACTCCTGCACAGCAAAGAAAATAATCAACAATGAAACAAAAAGCAAATCTATTAGATGGAAGAAAATATTTGCAAACTTCATCTCTGATAAAGGGTTAATAATTAACATTTCTAAGATAGTCATTCAAGTAAACCAGAAAAACAAGCAAAAAGAATCTGATGAGAAAATGGGCAGAGGACATAAATAGACATTTTTACAAAGAAGACACACAAATTACCAACAAAAATGATGACATATAAATAGATGCTCACCATCACTAAATATCAGGTAAAGGCCAACCAAAATGACAATGAGGTATATATATCACCTCACACTTGTTAGGACGGCTATTATCAAAAAGTCACAAGGTAAGTGTTGGCAAGGATATAGACTCAGGATTATCTAATCTTTTAGCTTCCCAGGCCACAGTGGAAAAACTATCTTGGGTCACACATAAAATACACTAACACTAATGATAGCTGATGAGCTAATAAATAAGTAAATAAATAAATAAATAATTGAAAAAAACAAAACAAAACCCACATGGCATTTTGAGAAAGTTTACAAATTTGTGTTCAGCTGCATTCAAAGCTTTTCTGGGCCACATGTGTCCCACGGGCTGAACAAGATTGATATGAGAGCAAAGGGAACCTATTTAACTGTTTGTAAAAATATAAGTTGGAATATAGCCATGAAGAAAAATAGTATGGAGGTTGCTCGAAAAATAAAATAGGAAGATATATCCAAAGAAAAAATCAGTATCTCCAAGAGCTATCTTTATTCCCAGGTTCATTGCAATGATCACGGTATGGAAACAACCTAAGTGTTTATCAACAGTTAAATGGATAAAGAGAATGTGGTAAGAAAAAAAAAAAATAGTTTGAAGCTATAAAAAGGAGATCCTGCCATTTTTGACCACATAGATGGACATAGAGAGCCTTATACTAAGTTATTTAAATCAGATGGAGAAACACAAATTCTGTATGAATTCATTATGTAAACTAAACTAAAACAAACTCATAGAAACAGAGTAGATTAGTGATTGCCAGGGACAATTAGTGATTGGGGGTAGGGGTGAGGTGAATGTGGAAATTAGATTTTGTTCAAAGGATATAAACTTTCAATTATAAGGTCAGTATTCCTCTCATACCAAATCTGGAGATCTAACATACAGCATGATAACTATAGTTAACAAAATGTATTGTAAACTTCTGAGTTGCTAAAAGACTAGTACTTAAATGTTCTCTCCATAGCAACAGCAACAACAAAAAGTAGTAATTATGTGAAGTGAAGGATATATTAACTGACCTTATTGTAGAAAACATTTCTCAGTATACACCTGTACCAATTCATCTTTGTGCACCTTATACTTACACAGTGTTTTATGTCAATTGTATCTCAATAAAGGTAAAAAGAATAATCAATGCAAAGGAAAAATCCCACAAAACATGAAAAATTATCACTCTTTTCAACAATTGAAAATGCTGTATGCTAAAATTCTTAATGGTCTATCATAGTGGCTGTTTTTTGAAGGAGAACTCAGAGAGCAATCATTCACTAAGAGCTTACTCTAATAATTAGTAATACAGTTGATTCTCAGTTAACCAGAATTCATGCTGGATAAATGTAGTAGTAGTACTTCTTCAATTTCTTTATTTTTCTTTCTTTATTTATTTGTTTTGCTGGTTGCTGAGAGTACCAGTTAACAGAGAGTCTAACGTAGTTCACATTTACTGAATGTTACTTGCAAAGTGCCAGTTACATTAAGTGGATAATTTTATTTAATATTCACAGACTTACCCTTTTGCCATTGGTGAAACTCATAATTTGGAGATTAAATTACAGACTATTCAAGGTGAATTCAGAGTCACGCTCCAATGCCCATGTTTTTAACAGTTGTTATTTTTAATTGTTAAATTTATTAGGGTGACACTGAATAGTAAAAATAACATAGATTCCAGGTATACAGCTCTGTAGTATTTTATATGTTACAAGGTTTTCACCACCCAAAGTCAGTTTTCTCTCTATCACCATATATTTAGCTCCCCCTCCCTCCTCTCTCACTCCCCCTCCCCCTCCTCAGGTAACCACTAAATTATTAATTACGTCCATGGAATTTTGTTTCTTGCTTTCAGTTTTACATTCCACATATGAGTGAAGTCATATGGTTCTTAGTTTTTATGTCTGGCTTATTTCACTTAGTATGATGATCTCAAGTTCCAGCCATGTTGTTGTAATGACAGTCTTTCTTCTTTTCTTATAGCTGAGTAATAGTCCATTGTATATATGTACCACAGCTTCTTTATCCAGTCATCTATGAAGGGGCACTTTGGTTGTTTCCATTTCTTGACCATCATGAATAGTGCTGCAACAAACATTGGAGTATATATGGTTTTACAGACTAAGGTTTTCAAGCTTTTTGGGTAGATACCCAGATGCGGGATTGATGGGTCATATGGGAGCTCCATTCCCAATTTTCTGGGTAACCTTCCTACTGTATTCTATAGCAGTTATTCCAATTTGCATTCCCACCAGCAGTTTATAAGGGTTCCATTTTCTCCACAGACTCTCCAGCATTTGTCGTTCCTTATTTTGGTGATTACAACCATCCTAGCAGTTGTGAGGTGGTATCTCATTGTGGTTTTGATTTGCATTTCCCTAATTGCTAGTGAAGTTGAGCATTTTTCATATGTCCGTTGCCCATTTGTATGTCTTCGTGGGCGAAGTGCCTGTTCAGGTCTTCTGCCCATTTTTAAAAATTGGATTGCTTGTTTGTTTTGTTAAGTTCTTTATATATTTTAGATATTAGCCCCATATCAGAGGCATTGTTTGCCATTTTTTCTGCCAACTGGTTGGTTGCCTGTTTGCTTTGTTGATGGTTTCTTTTGCTATGAAGAAGCTTTTTAGTTTGATAAAGTGTCATTCATGTATTTTTGCTTTTATTTCCCTTGTGTTTGAGGTCAGGTTGATAAAATACTTCCTGAACTCAAGGTCTATAAGTTTAGTGCCAATGTTTTCTTCTATACAGTTTATTGTTTTGGGTCTTATGTGGAGGTCTTTGTTTTATTTTAAGTTAATTTTGGTGTATGGTGACAGATTGCGGTTCAGATCATTCTTTTGCATATGAATCACAAAAGACCACAGATTGCCAAACCTATCTAAGGAAAAAAAAAAAAATCTAGAGCCATCATATTCTCTGATTTCAATGTATACTACAAAGCCTCAATAATCAAAACAGCTTGGTAGCAGAAAAACAGATATACAGACCAATGGAACAGAATTGAAAACCCAGAATTAAACCGACTGTTATTTTTAAATTTAATCACTATATCTTTGTTATGTGCCAAATACTAGTTAGGTACCTGATGTACATTAATTGAATACTTACAGTAAGCACTTTGAAAAAAATTGCCTTTACAAATGAGGACATGAACATTTAGGTAGGTTATGCATCCAGGAACCAGTGGAGTCGAGATTCACAGCTATATCATTATATCATTTACTAAGATTCAAATTATTATTCAAAAATAAGAGAAGGGAAGCCGGGATGGCTCAGTGGGTTAAGCGCTCACTTTGCAGCGCTGAGGATCAAGGATCGAATCCCGGCCCTGGCCCGTGCGGAACCATATGCTGAACTGGCAGCTCCCCCAGTTCAGTTCTCTCTCTGTCTCTGTCTCTCTCTCTCTCTCTGTCAAAATAAATAAATAAAAATATATTTAAATAAATAAATAAATAAGAGAAAAATAATTTTTTTAAAAACCATCACATTTTCATATTTAATTATACAACTGTTTCCTAATTTTGTCCTTGCTATTAAAATACTACATATTGAAAATGGAAAAAAAATCTTTATTTACAATTTAACAATCATTTTTAATCACCTCCAATATTATAGGCATCATTCTGATTTATAGGATTCACACATAGAGTCTACCTTTAATAATACTCAAAATAATAGAGAATTTAAAAGTCAGTTACATATGGCAGGATAGAAAAAACACAACTGAAACATAGGGAAGAGCTAAATACCTCAGATTAAGAATATTAGCCAAGGGGAAGCTGGGTTTTGGCTCAGCGGGTTAAGTGCTCGCTTTGCAGCCCCAGAGACCAATGAAGCCCGGCTCCGGCCCAGGCAGACCCATATGCTGAACTGGGATGTGCCCCCAGTTCAGTTCTTGCCAGGGCCTATGTGGAAGACTCCCAGCCCAGTTCCTGCCCTGCGCAGCCCAGCACCTACCTGTGGAGTGAAACTATATGGAAAACTAATGCTGTCAACTATGGAGACTGCTCTGGGCCCTCCCCTTTCTCTCTGTCTCTCTCTGTCAAAAAATAAAATAAAATAAAAAAAAGAAAGAATATTATCCAAAAGAAAAATTTCTAGAGAAACCAGAGTCGATTTTTGAAGAACAGAGATAAATATTCTAGATGAGTGTCTCAAACAGACACAGACAAAATAAGTCATGTGGCAAATGATGCCGCTGAGAAACAATGGCAAGATGATCAGACAGACCCTTTTATACTGTGCTAAGAACATGTAGCCACTCTAATAAGTATTCAGTCACAAAAGGTATTCCAGCAGAAAGTTACATAAGCAAAAGTGTGTTTTAAATAGAAGACTTTCATGGCAATGTAGAGAATATATGGAAACACACAGTGTGGAACAAAAATTCAAGCAAGAAATGAGGTCTTGGGAACATAATTGTGATGAGGATGGAGTAAATGAGATAGATTGAGAGAAAATTTGTGATGAGATCTGACATTTAAAATTAGGAAAGAGATAAAAATTATTTTCCATTTTCTGCTGGGATGATTGTGATATAATTCATTACTTGTGGAAAAAGAGGAGGCTTTTACTATCAGATATATACAAATACTTCCTATCTCATGAATGCAATTCTTCTTGAAATCACAAAAACATGTAAAAAGGAGAAGCATGATTTATTCAACTGCTTTTCTGCAAATCACTCTAGAATATTTCTCTTAATGAATGAATTGATGAAAAATCTTGTGTTTATGGAAGTATTGCCAGTAAGTATAAAACACGGCCCAGCTGTCAGAGTACTTATGATTTTGTCTTCTGTCTGAGGTTTGTGTTAAAACTTCACTTGATGATTCACTGAGAGTAGTCTTGCTCAGGTACATTCTAATTTAAAAATCTATATAATATTTTAACTTATAAAACAGGTCACTTACACTTAAATGTAGAAGAGCCAGACGGTTAACAAATTAATTTAAAAAGGAGCTACAGTGCTGGGAACTGTCATTAGGCATAAAATTCCATGTTTGTGTGTATGAGAGAGAGAGAGAGAGAGAGAGAGAGCTATCACTGTGTAGTAGTACCCAACAAAACTGGTCTGTCAGCAAAATTAGATCTGAGGTATTTTAAAAGATCTTACATATAAGGCTTTAAAATCCTGGCATCATAGATTGGCAGGGTTTTAGGAGTGATTTTTTTTTTTTCTTAAAAATGTTTTTTCTACAAATCTCTAGAAGCTTTTAGAAAAAGTAAGTTATAACATTAGTATCAAAGAAGTAATAAAAGCCTGAAACTTACTTCTTAAAATAAGTTATTCAAAAAACTTTTCAGAACCTTATTGTTTTTCTACATTTACGAAAGTGGCTTTTAGAACAAGGGTGAAAGCCATGAAAATAAACAACTATGGTTATAAACCATGAAAATTATGCAACTGGAAAAACAGGATAGTTATTTCAGAGAAGAAAACAATCATAGAACAATCACATAATCAAATGATACTCATCTTGCCCTCTTAATCTAATGTGCCATTTTTCTTTTCTACCTGAGCAAATCTTTTGAATTCACAGATAAAAACGTAAGGATTATGCTAGAAATTTATAACCTCCTATGAAACTGTTTGATTGTATTAATAAAAGAAATAGGCTTTAGAGACTCTATTGCTTAGAAATCCAGTTTTCAGGGGTGTCATTGAGTATGTATTCCAATATGAAACACTACATAATAGTCAATATTGCCACAGAAATACCAAGGCTGAAGATCTTTAGGTGAAAAACACATTTGCTATTAATTTAAAGGTAAATTCACTCTGGGATAGGACTCAAATCAAGGATATTGCAAGGTGCAAAAAGAATTGATTGTCCAAACTTCATCAAAAACAACGCTGAAATGGGTTCCCCCCCTTTTTTTTTTTAACATATGTATGTTAAG
>PVKE010045044.1:0-12773 GCA_004027555.1 Craseonycteris thonglongyai | reverse complement strand
AATTAATATAAAGAGCAATGAATGGTTTTATAGGAGGAAGTAACATGATCATTTACAAAGATTACTAAGGCCTTGAAAGGAGGACAGAAATGTTCTCTTTCAAGAGGCTTTCACATCCCATATGTGAAGGTAAATATATCCAGAACAAAGTCCGTGGCAGGAGATTTCTTTGTTGGAGTACTGGATTTTAAAGATGTTACAATTGGTATGAGAGGTTAGAATGCTCTCACGGTAAAACAAGTAAGCTCAGTCACGGACCTAACATAGGCTGGCCAGACATCCCACTTTCAAGGGGACAGAAAACAACGGCACTGTACCATTTCAGAGTGTGTGTGGTCAGCATACTGACACTTGCATTTAGTTCAGTGAGACTAGGCTGACCAGATATACCATCTGAAATGGGACAGAATCACTGGTTTCTGTCCCATTTAAATGGTACATCCGGTCAGCCTAGCCTAGGAGTTGCATTGGCCTTTACAATGCCACCTGGACCTGCTTTGATGTGGGCATGGTTGTACAGCTGGCATAATGTGGCCATGGCAGCTGCAGTTTGGGAACTGAAGCAACTGGTCCACATAATAGAGCCTGCAATGACGGGTAGAACGCCAGGGTGCTGGCTCCTGCTGTACCTGGAGGCCTCTGCCCACTGCAGGCCTTTCTTGTGGGAGAGATGGCAAATGAAGAGGTAGCAGGTTTGGACAACTGGTGTCTCACAGTAGATCTCCCAAGAAAAAAATATATAATCAGTTTCTTTATGCACAGTTGTCAATAGTGATCTTCACCCAGACCATTTTTCTTCTATTCTCCATTTAAAAATAATAGCAACATGAGCTACTCAATCTCTTGTACTCCAGGAAAGAATATTTAAGAGGTTTAAGAAGAGAAGCATTTTGAAGAGATTGCTCATATTTTCTTACAGATTTCTAAAGTGCATCAGGTCTTCTCAAGTGTTATGGCTAATTCTAGAATGTCAGGAAATATAAAGACATTAATTTCCAAAGGAATGAGTCTTGAGCCAGTTTTTGACCCTAGCATATCATAGCATTCTAACTTCTAAGTGGTAAGTCAAAAGAGATCAGACATGGCCAACACACAAGCAAGGGAAGCATTCTTGTTTTAAAGCAGGATCTAAGCTAAGAATGACTAGAACTATAGAGATGGACAAAGGTATTCTCCTGTCAAGAAAAAAGATGAGACCACACATGACAACAGGCAAGTATTTTGCTTTACTTCTTAATAATAGCTACAGCTAATATTTATATCACATTTATCATGTATCAGTCTTCCTCAGAACTTTACACACATACCAATCAACTCATGGGATTCTCATAGCAACCCAATGAAATGGATACTATCACTGTCTCCACTTTACAGGTGAGAAAACAGAGGCACAAAGAGATTGAACCATTTGTCCAACATAATACAATTAAAAATTGAACCCAGGAAATTTGGCTTTTAACCTGACACTAGGAGGAATTGCATTTAGCTCTGTTTTGTACTTGTGGATTTTATTAATAGCAGATTCAAATGGGATTTTAGAATCATTGGTTCTGAGTTGGAATGACATACTTGTACTTAATTTACACTTCGGAAAATTTTACATTTAAATCCTTGGTTGCACTTCCTTGTGGCTTATATTAATTTCAAAATATAATTGGAAGATATAAAATAATTATGAATAGTGGCTGATGATTAAACAACTTAAACAAACTCAGAACTAATTAAAGCTGAAGTATCTTTCTTATAAAAGTTCTACTTCTTTTATAAGTAAGAATTTGTTTTTGTTCTTGTTGAACTCCAGCACTTAGAAATAGACATATTTATTTAGTTTGGCCTAGATCTACTATGTGTTGCTTGGTCTATTCTATTTAGTTTATTGTATCTCTTAATCTACTACACATGCAACCAGAGACCTCGGTGATGAGGGCATTGGAAACATCTAAACAAACAATAAATTCTGGCCAGGAGATTCCCTATAAATGGAGTGCTTAATAAAATAATGCTTGAGAACGTAATGTTGGAATGATTAGATCTTTATGAAGTCACCAAATTATAAATTTCCAGTGCTTGCCATATCTGGCAACATTTTTTTCCTGTTGCCTGAAATATTTCTGACTAGTATTTGGTACATGATAAAACAAATTAGTTCCTTGTTTTGAAAAGAAAATGTGATTCAGTTTTAGATCGTTCAAATAAACCTAGAAGCCATGATGTTTTCCTCCTAATCCTGAAGTTTCAATTAATTCTCATGGATCTTTTTTCCTTGCATTGTCCAAACAATGTAGTCATTCAACAAGTGTTTACTATGTATCTACTATGTTCTAAGGGCCAAGGAAAGGATGGTAAGTCAGAAAAACATAACCACTATACTCACGAAGCTGACAATCTAGATGAAAAGATGCAATAACAAAAAAGCATGAAAGGTGGAAGCACAGAATGCAATGGAAATGCATAAGGAGAATATACCGGTAAATATCAGAAGAAATACACCAAAATGTGGAAGCGGCTCTCCTTGAGTGATGAGACTTCGGTTAATTCTTTTAAATTAAATATCTTATTTTAAGGTCTTTCCCAAGTTTAGTGAGCAAAAATATTTTTATAAAGGTAATTTTTAAAATATATATATTTTCAGTCTATTTAAATACTAACTTTTAAGATTCTGTTTTACTAGTATCAAAAATAAATATTTATATTTATTCTATTTTGAAGCACCATTTTTTTAGGCAATGACTCTAGACCCCATTCAGTCTAATTAAGCTCTTCCTTCAATTATATCACCATTGGCTGCTGAGATAAACACCCTTCCCAATCTAAAAGGTCATTGGTAACCCTCACCTCCACATTGCCCCTTCATGAGATCTCATCTATTATACTTCAGAAACTGATGAATATAAACCACATTCATGTGAATCTTTAGAAATTCCATGAACTTATGCTTTGATTCCCTCTACAGAATCTTTGATGTCAACAAACAGGTTACATTCATTTGTATAAAAGAAATCAACAGATTTAGCAATCATAACAAGATAGAAGACCATGATTTTGTCCAAAGACCAAGAGGATTTAAATAGACTGACCAGACATCCCATTTTAAATGGGACAAAAAACAACAGTACTGTCTCATTTCAAATGGTATGTATGGTTAACCTATAGACACCTTGAATATAGCCCAGTGAGACTAGTCTGACTGTGGGCCAGTATAGTTTTTTTGTCCCATTTAGAACAGGATGCCTGGTCAGCGTATTTAGAAGAACGTCAACCTGAAACAGCTACCACAACCATTGTTGTTCTGTTATCTATTTGATAGGATTTTTTTTTTTTTCCAATTTGGAGTTAGAAGTTTGTGGTCCTTATTCTTTTGTAGTGCTAAAAGTAAATCAAGAAAAATTTATTTAGGTGTTAAATACATTTTCCTAATAATAAAAGTAATAACACGTTTATTAAAGTTACAAAGTCCAGAAAATGTTTAATGAAGAAAAGCAAAATCCCACATAATGCAACTGAGAGATGCCCATTTTTACCTTTAAGTTAATGTCCAGTTGGTTTTATATTGGCTGTAGAGTATATCCCATTCATTATGTTGGGGATATGTCACTGCTTTTCTTAAAAAATATTTTTTAGGCTTTATAATACTCTGTTAGGCTGATATATTACTTATTTGACTATTCTCTTATTTCTATATATTTAGATGAATTCTGTTATTTTGCTATTATGTTATAATGAATGTTTTGCATTAATAACTTATACAGACATTTAAAGGACTCTAGTAATTATAAATCAAGATCAAATAAAAAAAGTTGAAGATACTAGGCACATGTTTCTGTAAGTTATGTATAAATCACAAATTATTCTTGGTTTCCCACCTTTAGGATTTTTTTTTTTGCATAACTAATTAACTTAATAACACCTAGATTTGTTAATGCATCAATCTTTTAGGTTATTCTTACATCTATTTGTTTTAATACTCTGCTTTATTTCACAGACTCCCTTAAGGGAACTTGGAAGTTTTAGCCTCTTAATGGAATATGTATTAATTATATTTGCTGCATAACAAATTACCTCAAAACTCAGCTTAAAACAACAAGCATTTATAGTCTCACCCAGTTTCTGTGGGTCAGATATCCAGGTGTGGCTTAGCTTGCAATTCGGGGTTTCTCATGAGGTTATATAGTTAAGCTACCAAACTACAGTCATCTCAAGACCTGAGGAAAGCTGCCTTTCAAGCTCACATAAGTGGCTGTTAGTAAGCCATAGCTCAGTTGACATATGTAAAATGGCTGTTAGCTGGAGGCCTCTGAAGGTGGGGACACCTTCTGGGTCTCTCCATAGAGCTGCTTGTGCCATGGCATCTGTTTCCCTCAGAGTAAGAGATCCAGAAGAAACAGAAAGAGAGAGGAGACCCCAAGCAGATCCTAAGGACTTTGGAACTTAACCACACCATCACTTATACCATATTCTCTCCGTCACACAGTCCAACCTCGGTACAATGTAGGAAAGAACCACATTGTATATGTGAAAACAAGGTGTGAAGACCAAGAGAAAGGGACCGCTTGGATTTTATATTGAAATTATAAAATCTGAGATGGACTACTCCATAAATTTTATGATATGCTGATTCTTAGAAAAGAGTTTACCATCATCTAGTAAATTTGAATATGTATATAATCTACAACTGAGCAGAGCGACTCCTAGGTTTCACTTCCTGCAGAATTTTCCAGTCTTTTCCTGTGTACACTGAAGCACATGTACATAAATTTTCTATGCAATAGTGTTTGTAATAGCAACCAATCAATAACAGTCCATATGCCCATCAATAGAAAAAGGTAACAAAATAAATTATAGTGCATTAATATAATAAAATGTTATATATAGCAATGAAATGGAATGAACTTGAGCTACACACATCAATCCAGTTGATCTGTTGAATGCAAAAAGCAAGGCACAGGATACATATACAAATACCGGTAACATAATTGTTAAGTGATACATTTATAAGAACTAAAATGATGAAGTAAAAAAGGTATATGATGATCCAAAGTTTGGAAGAGCAGTAACCTGTTGAGGAGAGGGACAGGAACGGGCTTAAGCAGGAAGCCTTGTAGGGGACTCTGAGGAACTGGCAAAGTTTTATTTTTTAATCTGCAGTTTTGCGTATATACACTTTATTTTTATAAATCTACATGAATCTTATTATACTCTTTTGTAAGTATGATCTATGAGTATTTTACAATAAAGTATGTTTAAAAATCACATCATAGAGTAAAACTATTTCTATAATACTTTCAACAAGAAGACAATAGTTAACATACTAAACACTCACTATGTGACAGGCACTGTGATAAGCATGTCAAGTGTCTTTGTTTTGGTTCAATTCTTACGTCAGGTGGACGGTAAAAGTTATTCTTTTTTTTTTTCCTCTCTCATGGGCCAGATGAGAAAACTTAAACTTATAGAAATAAAAACACTTGCCCAAGGCCCCACGGGCTGCAGCACAGCATGGAGTGTGATGCAAACCCAGGAGGGATGATTCTGGAGCCGTCCTAACTGCTAAGTTAAAACTAGAATTTGTTCCTAGATTTAGCTCCATGTATAAAATGACAAAATGAGATGCTAATGTGCTTAAGTGTTGGAATGATATCTGAATGGGTAACTAATCCTTGCATAGGTGAATGGGCCAACTCTCACAACCTCTCAGGGTTCTTCCACCCCTGTTCCCTGATAATGAAACACCCCCGCCTTTCTACCAGGATTCCAGGTCATCTCTTACAAACACCAACTGAATAATAGGCACAATTGGTGACCATCTACTATAAGCCACGCACTCATCTAAGTACCTAGATGTTTTAACTCACAACCACTCTCTGCAGTACATGTTACTACGATGCCATATTACAGATGAGAGAACAGGCCCCAAGAAAAGCGTTCCCAACAGCTACACAGCTTGTAAGTGTCAAGATTTAAGTCCAGGAGTTCTGGCTCTAGAGTCTATGATCATAATCACTGCTATAAGGGCTGTCCAGAAAGTTTCCAGCCATGTAACTATTCTGGCTGTATTGACAATAGCTGGATTTTTCCCAGACAGCCCTCATATACTGCCTCCCATGAAATATCATGCTTAGAATAAGGGCAGATAGGAAAACACCTGTCTCCTTTTCTAAAAAAACATTGCATCAAATACAAAGAACTCACTGATGTTCTAAAGAATTTCCACTAGCAGATTTTCTTAAGGCATCAGAAAAATGTAACATGTGACATGTATACTGGGGAAAAAAACATATATAATAAGAACAATATAATTGCACCCAGATTTTTAATTTAATTTTGTTACAAGTTCACTGTCTTTATCATCTTAACAAGAATTAATTCAGTAAGTTAACAGCATTATGGGCATTTGATTCACATTTACTTTGTCATTTTTTAGGGGCGAGAATGGTATTTTACATATTAATTTAAATTTTGAGTTTCCACTGTATGTGAGGTTCTAGAACTAAAGATATCAAGTTCAAACAGACACATTATCTGCCCACAGGAGTCCACAGCCTCATGGAAAACAAATGAGTTTAGTGCAGATAATTACCATTTAGTATGTTAGGTTCTAAAACAGAGGGATATACTCTAGCAGTGACCAGCTCAATTTATTTTGCCCTAAAAATAATAGGTGACTTTTTAATTGAACCACGCAAGACAAATGCACTTCAGCAGATGGAAATAGAAAGGAAAGACATTCCTGGTAGAGGGCACAACACTGGCAGAAGTCTGAAGGCATAAAAGCACATCATTTGTATAATTTTTGGCTGCCAGAGTGCACGTTGTTTAGGGGCACATGGTAAAAAATGACACTGGGAAGGCCAATTGCCAGGAGATTATGAGGATTTTGTCTGACTCAGTAGTAGATCTGAAGGCAATAGGAAGTCTTAAAGACTTTTAAGCAGGCAAGTATCGTGTTTATTATTTTATAAAACTCTGGGACAGCAAGGAGGCTGGGTGACAGAAGGCAGAGACTGGCGACAGAGAAACCAGCTTGAAGGCTGCATTTTAACAGTTCAGTCAAGCAATACCGAACATTTGAACTAGGTTACCTGAGAAATAAGGGGTGTTTTAGACCCCATTTTACAGATGAGAAAATCAAGGCACAGAGGATAAAAGTAACTTGTCCAGTGATACCCAGCTCATAAACAGAGGAGCCAGATTTCAAACCCAGGTAGTAGGACTGTAATGGCCCCCTGCACATGTCATTGCACAGCCAGGCTGCTGTGAGACAGGAGTCAGGGCCGCTAGAAAGCCTTTAGCTTGAACTAAAGGGCAGAGTGGAGAGTGCTCCCAGGGAGTACCTCATGGTCACAGAAGAGAAGCAGATTGGCTGAGAAGTCAGTGAGTTTGGTCTTAGACATGTGGCCGCCGAGGGCTGTGAGAGCCCCACCGAGACGCCGACGGGCTGACAATGCTAAGACTATGCTTCAGGAGAGGTCGTGCAGGCTGAAGAAAAACATGGAAGAGTGCCACCAAATAGACACCACTGCACCAAGACCCCCTTCCTGAAGACACAGAAACTGGAGCCAGGAGAGGCAGCTAAGAAGAGAAAGCTCCAGGATAAGACTCATGTTCAAACTCTGGACTTAGATGTATGTTCTAAGTTTCTTCATTTTTCCAGCCAGAGTAATCCACTTATAAAATAGAGACTGTAACACTTCATTTGCCACACTGTTGTAAGAATTAAAAATATAGAGAGATCGATATAGATATAGCACCTAGTACATTGCTTTCCAAAAGTAAGTGCTCAATAAATGGTAATAATTATTCTTATCATTATTACCATTTAAAGGATTTGTCCAAAGTGAGGAGTGTATAAGACGCTGTGGGCTAACAGCCTAATTACTGTCTTGGCAATTTTTCCCATTAAATTCTCTTATCGAGATGGAATCTTCACTAATTTTTCAATACAAGAAAAGAAACCCTTTTGAGGGACATGAACTAGCCTTCCTTTTTAAAAATCAGTTTTCTATTAACCAAAAGAAAAACCTAAAGAAATCAGATAAATATTATCTATATGTATATATAATAAAATATAAAATATTGCTAAAAAATACATCAAGTACCACATTTTCCTGGCATCTTAAATAACAAAGGCAAATTTGTCGTATCAATAGTTGCATCTAAAGGAGAATCAGGGCCCAGGAACGATAGAAAGTACGTCCACAGCCATGGTCACCTTGCTCAGGATCCTCAACTGTGATAATATCTTGTGTTCACACGGGTCGCATCTCCCAAGAGGGATGGTCGTTCAGAAGTCATGGACAATTTTGAGATCTAAATATCCTACAGAAAAGACTTGGACTTGGGAATAAGGTAGAAGAAGCCTTGAAGACTGAAGGATATGTAGCCATTTATTTATTACTTTGTCATGCCCAACTCCTTCAGACATATTTTTCTTTGGGATTCAGTGGGGTGACTAACAACGTGGTTATTTAGTCAAAAACCTTGGGTTTGAAAAATTACAGTACAGAAGAATTTCTGGTAAAATGACTCCAATTCACATCACACACACATACATACACAAACCACATACACAAAGTTCAAAACACAAACAAATGCACTTAAGAGTAAAAAAGAACATTGCATACAAATGGAATTTATTGTTTAATTTGATGGCCTGCAAAACAATACGTTTGGTAAAGGATGTGAGTGTAAGCAATGTGGAAAAAGTAAAAATAAATTAATTAATTAAATAAAATGACGACCAGCAGTGCCAACCTCATCCATTAGAAATTAGGAGGGATGTTTCCAGACTAAAGTCCTTTTTCCTTTCCCCCTAAAGGCTGTTGGCCATTTCTGTTCTCTTCTCTGAGCACGGCTGTGGTTCTCCATCCTTCCACGCTCCCACCCCTGCTGCGCTTATCTGAATATATAAGCCTGCCCTTTGCGCAGATTTATGGGTCAGGCCAGGGCTGTGTGTATTTACAGCGTTCTGACCTGAAGACCCCAGGCTGAAGAAGAAGAGGAGGAAACTGGGCCCATTCCATAAACAGAGACAGATATGAGGGGGAGGTAAAAAGCTCTGCTAGCACTTAACATTTTTAACTATTTGGCTAAGTTTAAGAATTAGTAATTAGATTAGAGTAAAAGAAAAACGAGAGATCTGGGTGCAGACTTAGAAGGGAGTAAACTGTATTTTTGCTTTAGTCTAGTTACTTAGAGGTTCTAGTTTTGGGGATGGGAATGATGTTACATTTAATGTATCAAGTCCAAAAGAAAAGTGATAAGTCAGATGCAAGGGAGCTATAAAATGCCTTGGGAAGGCAGAGGGTTTATAAGCAGGAGGATGTAAACAACATTTAATAAGTTGGAAAATGTCTCCAACCACAAGTTGAGCTCCTTGTGTGTAGCAAGACGACTTGCATTTTTTAAACTGTAATTAGTTATACAAGGAAAAAAAAAAAAAGTCCTGCTCCATACTTAAATGAGAACACATTGCCACGGATTACTAAATCCCAATCAATTTTGAGCTGAAATATTTCTCTCAGGGCCTGATGGCCCACTTGAAAGCAATTCCAATTTTCAAATAGGACTGTTGGGTAAATGGGCCACCCCTAGGCAAACAGATTGGCACATGCACCAGATCAAACGGAAAGTAAAGAGCAATTACGTCCTGAGCAGTGGTTGACACCCCTAAACTGAACCCTTCTTCCCCAAGGCCGCATCTGTGTGCACCGGCAACATACGAAAGCACAACTTCTGTTGGGGCTGTTCTCAAATAATCGACGTGATGGAAAAACTTGAGTTCATGAAGAAAAACTCTGACCTATCAACCAACTAAATGAGGATTAATCTAGCATCATAAGTAAAAGCTACACTAGTCATGGCAGACCTCAAAAGCAAAGCAAACGGACTCTGTAGGAAGTGAATCCTCCACCAATCCATTTACATTGCAATGGGGCAAAAAGTTCTGATGTACATGATGGCAGCGGTGATTAGAGACTGTGGGAAGTAGTAAACTATGTCTTTTAGCTCATTTTAATACAAAGCAATCATGTCTTCCTGATGTTACCTGTTAAAGCATCTGCTATCATGAAGATATTTGTTTGATTGGGACTTCCTGTTTTAACTAAGATATGTTCTGGGTAATGAGGAGTGTTATTATTACATCCCATTCTACATGGGTTTATGTGAATTGGGCTGAAGCATCTCTAATAATAGCATAAGAAAATGTATATGCTTAGCACTGTGTGTGGCCCTTCATAAGTGTTAACTTGTTTATTAGTATTATATTATTAAAATCCTCAATAAGAGGTCAAAATAAAATTAATTCTGCAACTGAATTTTGAAAAACTTTATAATATAAAACACACTTAAATGCATTTTCTTTTCCATTCATGTTTAGCACTTTAAAATTAAACATAAAATTCAGATCAGTAGAGCTGAAGGCATTTGGTTATTACATCAGAGCAAGCTGACTATGTAGCAGTGAAGACTTGGGAAAAAAAAAAATGATGAGTAGGAAAGGGCTACCCTAACAAGGTTTCATTTGTAAAGTAAAATGAAATAGATAATATTCTAGGAAACTGGTCTTCTAATTGCTATCATTTTTGAACTTTACTTTTCTCTAAAA
This sequence comes from Craseonycteris thonglongyai, assembly GCA_004027555.1. Classification (NCBI taxonomy): domain Eukaryota; kingdom Metazoa; phylum Chordata; class Mammalia; order Chiroptera; family Craseonycteridae; genus Craseonycteris; species Craseonycteris thonglongyai. The sequence continues at coordinate 2,167 of PVKE010045044.1, read as the reverse complement.
TAACACAACTTCCATTTGGTAAAGAACACATGCTCAAAATAGATGCAACTACATGAGGAGTATTTGGGAGTATTACATTGCAGCTAAAATGCTTTCTTATGTCATTTCTGTTACGATCCATTTGCCGGTGAAATAATTTTTTCTCTAATATGGTGTGGATCACAGCAACAGTGGGTTCAGATGTGACCATTTAGGAGCAGAAGCCTAGCTCTTTGCCAGAGGGGGAAAAAAAAAATACACGCACCACAAAGAACATTGAGATGAATGGCTCTATTTTATGAGCCATAAAAGTTTTATTCATCTTGACACTGAAACAGGTTTAGGCAGTGAGTTGACACGCCTTAAATAAATAAGTGGAATTAATTCCCTAGCCCTTGAAACAATAGCAGCATGCATGTAGCACGGAGAAATGCCCCATTGTTTCCCGTGGCTGCCTGATATTGATATTATTTGTGTTTTTCTGTGAGGCTGCCTCAGGGGCCTGGTTGATCCACTTCAGATTCATCCCCTGTTTTATTAGAGGTTGAAAAAGGTTCAAGACCTGTTTGTACCACAGCTCCCACCGACAGCTAAGGAACCAGTTTGGCGTCTGGTTTGTCTGTTGTTTTACTGCTGACCTTCAAATCAACTTTAACCCCTGACCTCTGGAGGCATCTATCATGACAAGAGGCTGTTTAACACAAATGGTGCCCATTTATAGGGGAAGAGACTCCGAAGATTTTCTTTTTTATGAAGAATTTAGTTTTTCACCCCTCTTTTCTCAGTCACCACAGGTGAAATCCCTCTTAGCAGCTGGCTTATGAAATAATGTGAAGGGAGGCCTTAATGAGCAGAAAGCACCCTCAGCTGGAGATAAATATATGCAAATGAGATGCACAAACAAAGGAGCCTGGACAGAGAAATATCTGCAATTCCAGCAAAATGCTGCCTGCAGTTCGAAGATGAACAGCTTTGATAAAATGGTAACAAAAAGCACCTTTTTATCCTCCAGCATGTTTTACATTGCAATAGACTATTGTCATTGCAGCCCAATGGAGCATGCCCAGGTTTTCTGCGCTGTTTCAGAAAACTGTTTAAACATTTGTTTTAAGGCATTCATGAAATATAATCAATGGACTGCTTCTGTGTTGTTGCGATTTTTTTCCTCGGTATGTTTTAGATGTTACTGTAGTTATTATTTTACCTGTTGGCTTTTTCCTGGTTTATGTTGCTATCTTGCTGTGCTATTTCACGTTTTGGTGACTGTTTCTTCCAAGGGCTAGAGTAATTTTTTTTTTATTTTTATTTTTTTCAGTTTCAATGGAAAGAGATTTCAAGTTACTAACTAGTAAGAATTGGCTTTGAGGAAGGGTTTGAACCATCACAGAGCAGCACCCAAACAACTAGTTTTAATGATGGCAATCAAGAGTGTAGAGAGCTAATTCAGAGACAGGCTTGTAACATGCTGATTTTAATAAGCTTTAAAAAGGCAATCTCTAACTTTTAAAAGTCTCTTTTTAATTTAATCGTCCTTGGTTCAAATGATGCCAAAACGAACAAAACCATTAAAATATGTTTTCAATATGTATCTGCAGTATTATTTGATGTTTTAAATTAGCATTGTGTTGGTAAAATATTGATTTGAGGAGTTTTAAAGTGGAAAAGCTAAAATCATCAATGTATTTGGGGAAAAAAAGGAATGTTGTTTAAATTTTAAAATAATTCCTAAATATGAATTACGGCCCAACCCCAAGATCTTGCCAGACAGAGGCTGGACCCATGACATGGAAATTGCCATGTTTGAGCATATGTATTATGTTTAGGATAATAATCAAAGCAGTTGAGGTGAGAAAAGAAACACTATACATTGCACATGTGTCAAAATACTATTGCTCTAAAAACTCAGCGGTATTTGGTTCCCTCATTTATAATACAATCCTAGCATTCTGCACTAGAGATGTACGAGGATCTTTGCATTTCCTTTACCTAAATTATTTCATTTTGCTAGCTTGGATTGGAGTGGAGACATTTCTTCTGAATACTGTGTAGCTTTCACATTTTATGAGCATTTCATCAGGCAAATGTCAAATTTGCTAATAACAATAAAATCTCCTCATTTTTAATCACGCCACTCCTGTTGCATGGGGGGAGTGAGGAGGGGGGGAGGCAAAAAGAAGAGGGTGGAGGA
>PVKE010045043.1:0-12775 GCA_004027555.1 Craseonycteris thonglongyai | reverse complement strand
TCCTCAGGTACCTAGCAAGACAGGGAGAATTAGAGAAAAGGTAATGTTAAGCTGACAAAATTTTATCTCAGAAATAAAATGCCACTGATGCTGATGAGATGATTTTGCAGGATAAGACATGAAAATGTAAAAATACTTGACTGGCATAAGCATTACCTTAACACGTTTGTCATAATAATTTACAGATTTCTATATTTGGCTTTGTGTTCTAAAAAATACCCAGTTCTTTGCTTTTCTGGTAAATGAGAAATAAATTTGGATTTTTGTGGGTATAACAATGACTAGGACTTCTTTCCTCTGATAGATATTTAACTGGCTTCACAGAGCAAGTCACTTATTGGCAGTCGTTTCTGGGGTCACATTCATAGATAGTTGTGTTTATTTATTTCCATTTTATAAGTCCATTGATAACCTCCAAAGCTCCAATGCATATTACAAACCTTTTTATTATCTCATGTTTATTAAGAACATATTCTGAATTTTATACAGGACTCTACTAATTCTCTCTTTCTCTACAAAAGCAGGCCTTCTATTCTCACAAACTCTTTATATACTTTACCTATATACCAGCCTTATTTTCTGTATGGAAGATACAGCAAATGTAGAAAACTCCTTGGTGTTCAAAATAATCTCATATATATATTTCTTTTGATATATATAGTAACCCTCTAAAATAACCCTGTACAACATAATATCAAGACTCCATTTTGCAGGTGAGGAAAATGAGGTATAAAAAATATCAAATAATTAGCCCTTAGTAAGTAGTAAAGACAAACTATATTAGAAGTAAAGATAAATAGAATTCATGTTTCTCTCTGAATCTGATCACCAAATCTGTTAACTCTTTAGGAAGTGTTTATTACACTTGAAACCCTGTAATGTGTAGAGCATATTAAAAATGTAAGTCCTTGCTTTGGCCTTTCAGAAAACTCATATGAGGAGGGAAAATGCTACTCTGGTACTTTAAAATACAGTTCTGCCCCTAAGCAACTAGTATGGTTTGTCTCCAATGTAAATGGTTTTGATTGGAAAGTATGGTTTCTCGAGTAGGGTTTAGAGGGAGAACCCCCAAAGAAAGAAAGCTAGGCTCCTCTACATAAGAAATAAGGATGGATTTGAGGGTGAAAGAGTAAAGGGGGAGATAAAGATGATAGGAGTGAAGAGAGAAGTGCTATGAGCAATTCGGGATGGCTACATAGATTACTGGTGCTGACATTTCTGAGTGGCCAATGATGTGTAGTATTCCAAGGCAAGGCATTTGCTAAATGATTCTCAAATTTAACCCTCAATTACCATAAACCTTCAGTAAAATTTTTTATATTCATATGCTCTCTCTCTCTCTCTACCCCCCGGAAATCAGGAAAATGGTCTGTTTCACAGTCCAGTTTATGAATACTGTGTGTAAATGAAGGAGGTGAGACAAGATGAGACGAAAGGTTCAGTAGAATAAGAACACTGAATAAAAGTGACCATGAAAATGTAAACACTTGGGAAATTTCAGAGAGTTTGGAGAGAGTGTGAAGCTTTTCAGAGGAAAAGCTTATCTCTTTGAAGAACAAGCTCAAAGTTAATGTGAACTTGTTCAACTTACTTTGAGCCTTCTTATATTTATTTGCTTATTGTACTTTGATTTTCTTACTCAAAGTCTCTTATATTCTACTAGTTCCTTCTACTGGTTAACTATACAGTTATGGCATCAACTATATAGTGCAAACTCTTATAGAATTCCTGGAGGGTGAGGTGAGAAACCTAACGAATACAAAGACTGTTTACATAACAATGGAAAGGTGGCAAGGAAGGAACTAGTTACTAAGGATCAGGCACTGACTGATATAGTTGATTTGTGCCTCTCTGCTCTCTGAAGAGGAAGGTGAACGTATCTCACACTCTAGGTTTGGGGACCTGTCCAATGCTATTATTTCCCATGATTCGTGAGAATTTTCTAAGGTTTACATTCTTGCAATCCTTCCTGCTTGCGTGCTTCCTTATCCTTGAAAATTAAATCTTTTATCAAAACACACACACACTCACTCATTCAATATTTTGTGACTATGGTTGACCTTACTTCACCTTAGGAGTTTGTGAGGCCAGTCATGACACACAACCTTCTTCCATCTCCTTACTTCTAGTCTCTCTTCCTATAGCCTCCACCTCTCTCTCTTTCTCTCTCTCTCTGTTCTCAGCCTCGAAAGTAAAAAAAAAAATTTCTCCACTTCTAAATGTAGCAATTTCTGACAGGTTTACAACTTAATCATACATTAGGAATATCACCCTCCAATCCTAGATGACCCAACTATTTCTCTCACATAGATATAAGTTCTCCCTAATAGAAACATAGATGAAAACGTTTCCTCCAAATTTCTTAGTATGTAAATATTTAGTATCACACCTACATTACAGATACCTGCAAACCATACTTATCTGAAATTACAATTACCAGAACTCTTCTGATGATTTAATAAATATTCAAAACAGGCAGCTAAGAGGGTTAGAATTTAGTTGTCTGGCTTTTATAAATAACACTCTCAGTTGTTGGCACCCTGGATAATGTTTAAATATATTCATTGACTCCAGATTTATCTAACTGGTTTACAGAACATAATTCAATTAAATGCTTAATATATTTTCAAAAATGGTAAATTAATACATTAATGCTGTCACGGTTATTTGTCTATGAGAATTCCTATTTTAGAAGTCCTTAAATTCAAACATAGTCAAGAAATGAAAACAGTATTTTTTCTCTCTCTCTTCTCCCCCCCCCCCCCCACACACTTTTCCATTTCATCTGCTGTTTCACTGTGGTACCAAATTGCTCTTCAAAAAGCTTAAGCCTATTTCAAAATTCTCACTAATTTCAAGTGATAACTAAAATCATTGGTTATAGATCTAGTGTCAAATAAGTCTTTATCTCTTCCTGTGGGCGGCTATCTTCTTGACTGATGTAAGTGAAAAAAGAACTACGTTTTTTTTTTCTAGTTGAAAATGGACAATTTAGCCACCACATGTCTGCCAATGTACCTCTGTATGAGATGTAATTATATGTGAAATAATAACCTTGCTGCCAAATAGTTTTCAGTGCTTTCCTTTTTATGAGAAACAATACATTTTTAGTTCCAAGAGGCAATAAGATAACGACATTCAAGACAATCTCTCACTGCCTTTACTTTATTACTACATTTTTAAGTTTCTTGCTCATCCCTCTCTAGTTTTCAATATGCTAAGATGACAATCTCTTATAATAATTTAGATAACATTGCCTTTGGTTAATTTTCAGCCAATTTTTCCCTTTGAAAAATGTATGTATTAAAAAGTCTATTCTCAATTTGTGATAACAGGTTCTAGAAAATGCTTCTCTCATCTAAATCAGCAGCTATTGTGTAGAGTTAGGAGTTTATAATATACTATTTTTACTAATCCATTTTAGTGAATTAAAAGCTTGTTTAAATATAGAAGAAGTCAGATGTAGGAAAAGTCAACAACAGTGGATCAGTCATCATGGTGAGAACTTTATACGCATTCTACCATTTATTCCTTTTAAAACACCCATAAAATAGATACTACTCTTTAATTTCATTTTTACATGTATGAATTATTTTTCCTTCTTGTTTCCCAAGAACCTAGTCAACTTTTGCAACAGTAGCTGAGCATGTTTGTGCTACAGGACTGAATGCAAAGTTGTCCGATGCTCCGACCACACTTTTCTCTAGTGCCTTAATTGCAATATCCTGGACTCACTGAGGATTACAGGAAAGGATAAGCTAACACTTTTAAAAGTAGCTGTGAGCTTAGTGGGGGAGAAAGGAGGCTGAAACATATTTTTTCACTTTCAAAGAAATTTAGGGACTTGGGAAATGAACATCAACAAAGACTAGCTGTATTAGTTACCTATTGTTGTGTTACAACAAATTTCAAATCACACGATAGCATATTTTGTTTTGATCAAGGATTTGGGAGCTTCCCAGGTAGGTTGCTTTGTCTTGGGGTCTCTTATGAAGTCACAGTCAAAATGTTGTGCAGAGCTGCAGTCGTCTGAAAACTTGACCAGAGCTGGAGGATTTTCTAAGGTGGATCATTTCTGTGGCTAACAGAATACTGTTGGCTGTTGGCCAGAGGATTTAGTTCCTTAACATTGGGCTTTCTTTGCAGGGATTGCATAAGGATTTCCATGACAAGGTGGTGGGCTTTCCATTAGATGAATGATTCAAGGTGAAAGTGATAATATCTTTGGTGACTTGGCTTAGAAGTCACTGTGTTATATCCCTGAGTTATATTCTGTTAGTCATGTAGATCAAGTCAGATACAATGTGGGAGGGGACTACACAAAGGTGGGAGTTCTGGATGATAAGGATCGTTGAAGACAGGTTACTACAACCTGTTTACACTGAATACCAAAATAAGCTGACCAGACATACCATTTAAACGGGACAGAAAACAATGGTATTGTCCTGTTTCAAGTAGTACATATGATCAGCCTAGTCTCACTAGGTTAAATTTAAGGTGTGGGCAGACTGACTGTACATACCATTTGGAACAGAACAGTATTGTTTTTTGCAGCCTTTAAAATGGTACATTTGGTCAGCCAAGTCACTAAAGACTGTTAATACATTTTAAGCCTCCATGAACACTTACATGACTGTTAGAAAGAGGGAAGATACCCCCAAAGTGATTAAGATTAGCTTTTCTACTCATCTGGTAAATTCTGAGGAGATTCATAGTTAGTCAACAAGTATTTATATAATGTGTTCTTCTAGGCAATGAAGGATGTTCTTTGGCAAATGAGACAGAAAAGTTCCCATCCTTAAAGAGCTTTTATGCTAGTGTAAGAGATAAATGATGAGTGTGTAAAAAACATAAAAGTAAGATAATTTCAGAAGAAAATAAATTTTAAGTGGAAAATAAAATACATTAATATGATATAAATTGATAGGGGATATTTTAGTAGGAGCTCATAGAAGACTATTCTAAGGAGAGGACATTGACTTTGAAATCTGAATGGTGAAAAGAAGACAGCTATACAAAGACCTGAGTGAGGGGGAATGGGTCAGGCGTGAAGAAGAGTAAGGGTAAAGGTACTGAGAAGGGAACAAACTTAGAGGTTTAAAAGAACAGGAAAAAAAGCCACTGTAGGGTTTTAGGTCATGGTAAGGGATTCTGATTTTATTCTGAATTCATTGGATGGTGTTAAATAAGGAAAAGACATGATCCAATTTATACTTTAGAAAAGCTAACATTGGCTTCTCTGTATAAAGTTGAGGAGTGAAAACTCAAAGATTTTTATAAGTCTGTTTCAGTCATTTGGGAATTAAATTTTGATTACTTGAATTGGAGTTGAAGCAGTGAAATTGGTAAAAAGTAGTCACATCCTGATATATTTTTGAAGTAGAACCAAAATACTTGATGGTGAATTATAAGCAGAGTTTAAAAAACTAAGAGAGAAGAGCCAAGGATGACTATAATAAATGACTTGAGCTATAGGGCAGAGATGGGGCATCATGTATAGAGATAGAAATGGCATGGGGGATAAGCTGTATAAAGGTTGGGGGAGACCATTCAGTTTAGTTAAGTAAACTAAAATATTCAGTTGATGTCACATTAATTTAAGAAGCTTACTAGGTATCAAAGTGAAATTGTTGTATAGATAGTAGGTTATATATTTGTCTTTGAGATGTCAGGGTTGGCAATGTGAATTTGAGAATCATCAGCATAGAGATATAGAGTTGTCAGCATATAGATGGTATATAAAACAAGGTCACCTAAAGAAATCAGCACATAGTCAGGGATGTTAGGGAGATAAAGAAAAATCAGCACGGAAGCTGAGAAGGAGCAGGCAATATGGTAGGAGAAAAGCCATAAAAGTGTTTTATTCTTGAAAATCAAGTGTAAAAAAAGTACTTCAAAGAGGAGGTAGTGATCCAGTATGGTAAATTATATTCACTTATATATACACACATTTCCTTATAATAAATACATGTATATTTTTGTGCATATATACACATTCTATATATACAAACATATATACAAGGACTGTCCAGAAAAAAATTCAGTCATTGTCAACATAACAAGAACAGTTCCATGGTTGGATGTTTTTCAGACAGACCTTGTATATATGAACAGATTTATTATGAGGAATTGGCTCACACAATAACGTAAACTGAGAAGTTCCGTGTTCTACCATCTGCAAACCGGAAACCCAGAACAACAGGTAGTGTAGTTCCAGTCGGAGTCTGAAGGCCTCAAAATCAGGGCCATCAAGAGTATAAGTTCTAACCCAAATGTAGAAGACTGACTTCCCAGCCCAAGTGGTCAGGCAGACAGGGAATTCTCCCTTTCTCTACCTGTTTGTGCTACTCGGGTCCTAAATGAGTTGGATGATGCTCACCCACATTGGGTGTAATACGCCTTACTCAGCCCACAGATGCAAATGATAATCTCTTTCAGAACCACCTTTACAGACATTTCCATAAATAATGTTTAACTAGATATCTGGGCGTCCTGCTGCCTGGTTAAATTGACACATAAGGTTAACCATCACAGATTAGAACTGAAAATGAACAATTGGATTTTGCCACATAGGGATCATGTGTAAATTTAAGAGCAGTTTAGAACATGATGAAGCAGTAAAGAAAGATTGGCTATTGTGCCAAGAGGAAACCCAGACGAATATTGGTTGAAGTACAAAAAAGGCAATGTTTGAAATGTTTCCAAGGGGAGAGTATGTCAAATGCTGCTGGGAGGTTGAGTAATGTAAGGGCAGGGTAACGACCGTGAACTTACACAAGCTATAGACTGTTGATGTCCTTGATAGAGATAGTTTTCAGATAGAGAAGATGAAAGCCCAAGCAGAGAGAAATGAGGAGACATGATAAATGAGGAATAAAGTGAATGAATATGGACAACATGTTAGGGACTTTGGAGATCATTGAAAATTTATTCAAGTTCCAGAGCTCTTGGAAAGAAGACTCTAAAATAGAAAAATCTGTAACTCTGACTTGCTTCAATGGATATTTCAAATGAATGTCTATTGGATGATATTTTTGAGAAGCTAAGATTATAATGATATTGCTTTGATAACTTTGAAAGAAATAAGAAAACAGTTGAAATTGTTTCTGCTTGGCCTGGATTTAATATGCTGCCTAACTTAATCCATTTCCGTAGGTATAATTTTGAAATGGCTATATACTTGGGAATGTCTAACTGGCTTATTTCTATAAATATATGAATTATTTTTTTCAGTTTATAAACAATTTCATAAACAACAAATTTTTAAAAATTGAAGTTTCTGATTAATAAAAATCTCTCGTTTTTAATTTCCTTAAATTATTAGACATCAGGGAAGCCGGATGGCTCAGTGGGTTAGGCGCTCACTTTGCAGCCCCGGGGACCAAGGATCGAATCCCGGCCCTGGCCCATGTGGACTCATATGCCGAACTGGGGAGTGCCCCCAGTTCAGTTCTCACCGGGGTGAGACTCTGGCCCAGTTCCTGCCCTGTGCAACCCCAAGCCCACCTGTGGAATGAAACTATGTGGAAAAACCAATAATGTGCAACTATGGAGACTGTTCTGGGCCCTCTGTCTTCTCTCTGTCTCTGTATCTCTCTCTCTCTCTCTGTCAAAAACAATAAATAAATCTTAAAAAAAAATAAAATTAGACATAATGTATCATTGAAAGACTTTTTGCAAGACAAACTTCAGTTCAATGTCCTTTTTATTTTATTAAATTTTTATATATTTCAGACAAAGTAAAAAAAGATATTGTAGTTATTTAAGAACATCTGGGTACCATCACACAATGTAAGAAATAAATGTTACAAATACAAATGAAGTCTTTGGTTTATTCTTCCATGATTATATTTCTTGCCCTTCCAAGAGGTATTCATTATCCTGAATTATTCCTCATTTTCATGTGTACTTACATTTTATTACATATATCATATATCTGTTATTATCTCTATATAGCATCATTTTGCATGCTTCAAAACTACATTAAAATATTACATATCCATGAGCAATATGATTTTGTCCAACATTTTGTTTGTGAGCTTCTTTAAAGGTGAAAAAAAATTAGCTCTAACCCCTTGCTGTGTAATATTGCATTGTATTAGAAATTTGTGGGGAAGTTGGGATGGCTCAGCAGGTTAAGTGCTCGCTTTGCAGCCCTGGAGCCCAAGGATCAAATCCCAGGCCAGGCCCATGCGGACCCATATGCTGAGCTGGGGTGTGCCCCCAGTTCAGTTCTTGCCGGGGCCTATGCAGGAGGCTCCTGGCCGAGTTTCTGCCCTGCGAAGCCCTGCACCCACCTGTGGAGTGAAACTATATGGAAAACGAGTGTTGTCAACTATGGAGACTGCTCTGGGCCCTTCCCCTTCTCTCTGTCTCTGTCTGTCTCTCTCTCTGTCAAAAAAAACAACAAAAATAAATCTTAAAAAAAAAGAATCTAGAAAAAGCGTTGCAGTTTAGAAAAAAAAAAGAAATTTGCCATGTGTATATCCATCTTCACAATGATGAAAACTGGATTGTTTCCAATTTTTCACTGTTATAACCAATGCTGGAAAGGGCTTTCTTGTAGAAGTTTGCTTGTGCATATATATGAGTGTGTTGCGGGGTTATGCCTAGCAAGGACTAAAGGGTATGCACACAGTAGTAGTATTAGATGCTGTCCCATTCCTTTCCCAGGACTTTGCACTAGATTATACTTCAACCATCGGTGCAGAAATGTTCCCGTTCCTCTATGAACTAACCAAGCGTTAGTATTGCTATAACTTACACCTTTAAAGCCTGATTTTAAAATCTTCTATAATAAGCACTGTTGATACCCAATTGCAAGTAATGGCTTTCATTCATTTTTCATTATCACCATTAAAATTCCTTCTACTATAATTCAGATTTCTTTCCTTTTTGTTCTGATCTCATGTGAAATAAAGAATAGTATAATTTGCAAATTACTGCACTTTAGTATTGATTGTCTTAAAAAAGTTCTCTTTGTTTAAGCAGGAGTTCCATAGAAATAATGACTATCAAACTATTAATGATTTGGGGGTTGTTTATGCTGATTTTGCTGTTCTTGGAACATAAGTGTATCTGAACATTGATAATCTTGAAATTTGTGTGTAGAGGGTGGGAGGTGGAGGGTGGTAGATAGGGAAAACAGGGCAAAAATTTGGGATAAGATGTGGGATATTTTGCAATAAATAAATAAATTTATTAAAATATACTTAATATAAAATTTTCTAAATTATTATTCTAAATTATTTGACTAGAATATATTTTTTTAAAGCTTGACTAACATCTTATGGACACTAGTTTTTCATGGGATAGTAGTATTTTTAGGAAAGCAAGTGGGAAATGTTTTTCTAAACAATTAGAAATTTTTATTTTCATTGCAAGAATTCACTTAGTATTTCTGATTTATACAAAGAGCTTCAAAAAGCTTTTAAAAATATAATGAATTCTTTGACTGCTGCTTTTGAATGTCTGAACGGTAATACTACTTTTAATGGATTAAAAACATAAAAGAAAGGAGTGTTTTTAATTTTCTCTTGGGTAGTACTGTCTAATTGGTAAAATGTTGGATGGTGTTTCTGTCCTCTTTATTTTCCATTTCTAATATAGAATCAATTAAGGGTAAGCAGTTGGAAATAATTCTTAACATAATTCTGTGATCCCTTTTATAATATAGTTAATGTAATTCCTCCAAGTAAATGGATATCAATTTCAGTAAGTTTTCTAAATGGAGGGTGCTGTATAAGGCCTTTCATCCTGCCTTTTTAAAATAGACAATTAAGTACATAAGAAGTAAGTGGTGATTTAATTAGAACCCTACAAATACCTGGCCAAAACAACTGCTTTTACTATAGTCATAACTTCTTTTTGTAAAAATATGGGGAATAAATTCTCTTCATTCCACTTTAGGCAATTGTAACAATTAATTAAATATATAGTAATAACTAATATATTCACATAATTACATATATATTAATTTTATACATAATATAAATAATGGCATGTCTGTATATAATTTTCTTTGACTTTTTCAACTTAATAGAATGGTAAGCAATGCTAAGCAATAACAGTAATGTATTTACATAATAAGCATAGACTAAAGACTGAAAATGACAATATTCATTTATTCAGCAAATATGATTTATTGTATAAGCTCTTGGAGCTTCAATTTTAGATAGAGGAGAAAGCAATAAAGAAAATACATAAGTAACTTTTATAGCGTCTTGGAAAGGCAAAAATGTTTTGGAAAAAAATAAAGCAATAAAAAGGGCATAGGAAGTGCTGGGTAGCGGGTAGCCATATCTTACATATGTTTGCTAATGAAACTTCAGTCGTATTATATTGTAAAATAATATATTTCTTAACATAATGCTGACTGGCACAATAATAAGTGTGTATACATATGTGTGTCTATGCATTATATATTATATATTTTTTAATATATGTTATATATGAAAGAAGAACTTCTGTCAGAGACTTAATGGCATCTCCAATGGTCACATGATGAGCTTATTTCATTATTGATTTTATATCCATTGATATTTTTATTTCTTGTTTATTTTATAGTAATCATATGTATGATAGTGTATGAATTCTACTTCACTTTACCTTCTTTATTAATTATATATATATATATATATATATATATATATATATATAAAATTTATATCTGTTATTTAAAATTGGTTATCTTTAGGAACTAACTTCAACCCAATCTGAGCCTAACCCGGAATTTCTACCTTACTCCTTGAATTTTTTCATGAAATATGGGGACTAGCTCTACTTCTAGAACCTTCACACTTGTCCATTTCTGTCCTCACTTCTTTTGTGTCTACCATTTTGAAGTAGAGTGCTATTCCTTTGTCTCTTCCTTTTGATCTTCTTTAAAAAAGTTATATACTTTCATATATCCTAAATTTGTCCCAATGCAAAAATATCATATTAAAATCTAAAATTACATTGTTTGTAATTTGTAATTTGATCAGTTACAGGTAGACATACGAGAAAAGGAGAGAGAGACATTACCAGAAGTGTAGGTTAAATGTGTGAATGAGGTGCTGTGCAGTTTCAAACAGTATCCTGAACTCAATGAAGAAATGTTAGAGTGAAAATATTTAAGACTACTAACAATTTTGTTGGCAGTATTATATAAGAAAGATAAAGATATATGTATTATTTTCAAAAATTTGTATTTTCCTCCTTAAGATTCTGAGACATAGCTTAGCTGAGAAAAATTATCTATATAAGTATTATCTTCTGAGATACATGATAGTGAGCTAACTATTGGAGGAATGAAGATGAAGAACATGTAAAATTCCATAATCAATCAGGAAAGACAGCTTAAATGTATTATCAGGTAATTCCTCATGATGTCAAAGATAATGTCTTCCATGAATGTATTAGCTATATGATCATAAATACCTGATGAGACCTAGCTGGATATGGCTGACTAGGATATGTCCTAGGTAGCAGATGTAAGAAGTTTATTAATTTTATGGACAGGGAGATATCTTAGCTAATTTTTTTTTTTTTTTAGTTTTTATTAACATTGAATTTCAAAAAATTTTAATCCCTTGCCCCAAATTCCCTTTTTTGGTGGTAGAGATATTTGAAAACATGAAATCTGAGTTGGATTGCAATGTGCTACACTTAATTTCATTTATTTAAATTGGTCTTGAAGACATCCTGAAGATTGAACATCATGAAACATGCAAAGAATCATGAAAAATGTTGGTGGAACTTCATAGATGAAGAGTAGTTTCCATAGTGTTTCTGAGCTGATAGATTAGGAAAGGAGATTTAAAATAAGGTGATTTGAAACATTGTATAGGTTTTTACTTTGTTTATGTATTTTCATTTTTTCTTTTCTTTTTATTTTTTTATTAAATTTATTGGGGTGACACTGGATAGTAAAATTAACATAGGTTCCAGGTGTACAATTCTATAAAACATCATCTATGTGTATTACCATGAGCTCACCATCCAGAATCAGCTTTTTTTTCATCACTGTATACTTGAACCCCCTCCCCCTCCTCCACACCCTTTCCCTCTCCCTCTCTGCCAACAACCAAACTATTTTTTTTTTAATGTTAAATTTATTGGAGTGACATTGGTTGATAACAATTACAATGTTTCCAGGTGTACAATTCTACATTACATTGTCTATACATTTTATTATGTGTTCACCACCCAGTGTATTTTCATTTTTCAATTACAGTTGACATACAATATTATTTTAGTTTCTGGTGTACAACATAGTGATTAGAAACTTATATATCTTATTATGTGAAATCACTCTGATATTGACTTTATTTTTGAATAATAACCATCACAAGGGAGTGCTTTGTAGCCATCTAAAAACATACCTCAATTCCAAAATAAGCCTTTAAAAAAATGTTGAAACTAAAGAAAGGACACACAAATAATATCTTACTGGAAAAAAACCCAAAAAAACCCATGGAAAATAATAGGGATAATCTGTTTTTTTCTAACTAACTTAAAAAAACCTTGAAAACCCAGAAATAAACCCACAAATTTATGGACAGATTATTTTTGATAAAGGATCAAAAAATATACACTGGGGAAAAGAAAGCCTCTTTAGTAAATGGTGCTGGGAAAACTGGAAAACCACATGCAAAAGGCTGAATGTGTGCTGCGATCTCTCACCATATACCAAAATTAACTCAAAATGGATTAAAGACCTCCAAATAAGAAAGGAAACAATAAATCGCATAGAAGAAAACATTGGCACTAAACTTATGGACCTGGGATTCAG
>PVKE010045042.1:0-12773 GCA_004027555.1 Craseonycteris thonglongyai | reverse complement strand
GTCTTATACAGCGAATATAGGCCTAAACCTATGTTTTAACTGTAAAATTAGGGGGTCGTCTTATATGCCCGGTCGTCTTATACGCCGGAAAATACGGTAAGCTGAGCGAAGGATAGACATGAGGTAAGGGCAGAAGCAGCTTGCCATTGGCTCCTTTGTTTTTTTCACAGAGATGCCATAAATTTGGTGGTCTTGGCAGCCTGAAGACAGTGAAATGTCTGGGAGGTCGGGGAGCCCGGAAGTATGGGCTTACTGTTTTCCATATATCCAGCCACATTAGCAACCAGAAACCATTTATACTACCATATAAGGCAAAAATGTAGTTACTTAGCAAGCCGCTTCATTCAGGCTAATGTCCAGGTTCCAGACCTTGAAACGCTTGCTGTACCCAGCCTGGGGCATCTCTCCTTATCTACACCTGGGCCACAGGGTGTAGGAGTTTTCCACTTATTTTGCAGACAGGCCTGGCCTTGGTCTACCACAAACATATTCAGCCTTTAAGTCCTCAGACAAACTCTTGGCCGTCTTCTCCTGAATTAACACAGGCTAAAGGACATCTGTGTTGATTCTGATCATCTAACTCGTGGGCCAGGTTTTCTATTTTGTTAATCACTTGGCCTCATCTCTTGCTGATTACTCTTGATTGCAAAAGCCCAGCTCTACAAATGCTGCCTGATTCTTTTTGTGCTTCAGAACTATTCCTTCTGTGAAACAATTCATCCCTCACCACACATGCAGTTCTCATCATTTTCTCCTCATTTAAAATGTTTATTCTCTCCACTTTTGTTTCCATCATAGCCATATGTGTTCTTCTTACTAGCTCTCCAGCCTTTGTACTTTCTGGACACAGAGGAGTCAAGAGTGTTCATAAAAGTAACCCCAAAATCTATGCCTGATCATGACATACATGGCCCGTGACTAAAAACGGCCACTGACAACTGGTAGTCAATGCTACACTGAGCAGATGAACTATTCCTCAGGAGCTTGTTTTGTTCAAACCTATGGAAGTACATTTGTTGAAGGTTCCTAAGTAGCTTCTTTTCCTCTTTCTCCCTGGTCTACTTCTCTCTTCTCTTTATCAACCTCTCAACCAAAAGTGGTTTCAGATCATCTGTAAACTCCAAAGAAGCTGACTAGGGCTTGAATGACAGAAAGAAAATGAGTCCAACGGGCACTGAAAACAGGGGGGCTGCAAAAGTGAAAAAGAAAGAAGGGTGAAGCAGATCACTACCAACTTGGATCTCCTAGATGCCCATAAACTTAGAATTCCATTTGTATCAGTTTGCAAAATACAAATGCAAGTCCAGCTCCTCCCTACCTGCCCCTCCCAACAAGGAAAGACTACTGGTATATCGTAGGAGGGATTATTCTAAGAGATGATTATACTTTTCACAAATCAATATTAGGTTTGGCTGTCTGGCTTACTTTGACTAATGAAATGTGAGTGGAAGAGACATGTGACACTTCTGGGAGAAGCTTTCAAAGTCATTGCATGGTTCTGCCATTGCTTTTCTCTCTGCTATAAGGTGATTAATGTGTCACAGATAGGGCTTGCTCCTCCTTCAGTCTAGGTCCCAAAGTAAAGATTGCATGGACCAGAACTGAAGCTGACCCGCTATTAACATGAATGAGAAATTCGAAATAAGTCAGAAAACAACTTTTGTTGTGAACCACAAAAATATCAGGGTGGTTTGCTATTGAAGCATAATTTAGGTTGACCTGGCTGATAAAGCTGTGAATTCCAGAAAGCAGAGAGAGAGAGAGAGAGAGAGAGAGAGAGAGAGAGAGAGAGAGAGAGAGAAGTACTAGGATGTTAGGGAGGGGGGGAAACAGTCTAGGAGATTTTGTCACTATGAGACAGAGAATTAGGTGCCAGTCAGACATCAAGAAAATTTTCAAGGAGAACAATATGAGCTCTGACAGAACAATCCAAGATCAGAGGAACGAAATGGAGCAAACTTTCCTTCAGGAAATAGGAAGGGAGGAAAGAACACAATTCACAATGCATTAAAGAACAAAAGTACCATATTCTTAGTTGCCCATAGAGTAGAAATGAAGCAGTCTTTGGGGGCTGGAACTAAGAGAAATTCCAAGCCTTTTCTTTTCTCTAGGTCAGGGGTGTCAAACTCAATGAAAACACGGGCCATTTGGTGCAACAGACCAAGATTCACGTGGGCCACATCACATTTACAAACGTGGCCAGAACTGAGTCAGTGTGTTTATACACGCCCACAGGCCCCCAGGAAAGGCATTGGGCCACGTGTATACTCGTCTTCAGTAGTTAAAGGGTTAACGAGGGAATTGTGTGTACAGTATTGCCTCCATCTCCCCTAAGCACTATTTTCCTTATAACAATTTTTTCTGTTTTCATTTTATTTCAGAGCATCGTGGGCCACAAAAAATTACCTCAGGGGCCGTATGGGTGGGCCGCCAGTTTGACACCCCTGCTCTAGGCATGTTTGAAAGCCCCAGATGAAATTCTTAAGGCATCCCCCACAAACCTCCAGGAGGAAGGATAGCTCTACAGAGAGAACACGAAGGTTGTGGTAGGTTAGATCCAGCCTGCTGCCTGGTCCCCAGTTCTATGGTTAGATGCAATGCAAAGAGGATGCGGGGGTCCCAATGGGGGAGACCAGGCCCTGGGTTGGTGTATAGCTCAAAGCAAGGTGTTAGGGTAGCTTCTGATTTTCTGTATTCTTCATTTCTTCTGTGATTTGGATTTGACTGGAAAGCCAGCATTCTAAGTGTCTCTCCGAAGCTGAGAGAAGTTGTATGTAGAGGTGGGTTGCCCCACAGGTGCAGAGTGTTGTATTCATGGTCAGCATTGCTGCTGACGTAGACAGCTACCAGGGCCAGAGTATGACGTCCCAGTCACACCTATGGCCTGGATTTCTGGGATGTAGTAGAGCAGGGATTCCCTGGAATTACGGTCCTGGGAGCCTCAGCAACACCTGGAAACTTGTTAGAATGCCAACACTTGGGCCTCACCCAACACCTACTGAATTTCAAATTCTGGGAGTGGGGCCCAGCAATCTCTGCTTTAAAAAGTCCTCCAGAGGATTCTGCACACTTCAATTTGAGAACCCCAGAATTAGGGGCATCAGCCTTTCTCAAAGCCAAGTCTTACTTAGCCCCAGGCGAAGACTTGGGTCAACGCCACACCCTTCCCTGAGCTTATAAATGATCATCCTCTCCAGGTTGCCAGGCGGGCCTCACTATCTTCAGAGCACATCTCAGAGTGGAGGAGCCAAGGGCAGGGTCAGGCCTTCCTGTGGAGCTGTGTGGAGCTCCTTAGCCAGCACCTCTCAGGCCAACCTAACTCAGTTCTAGGACAGCTCTGGGAACCGCAGACAAACGTCACCATCACTTATATTTGTCTGCCTTCATCTACAACTCCCCGTACATCCAACTAAAGAGGCCTCCCAGGAAATGAACCCTGTGAAGCCAATAGTATCTCCATATTATACAAACAAGGAAACGGTGACACAGAGATTTAGTAACTTGCCACAATCACAAAGTTAGCAAGTGATGGAGTTGGGATTTAAATTCAGTCCGTCTACCTGCAGAATCTGCTGGAAAATTGTTGGGAGTGTTCGCAGAGGTTCTGAAAAAATACTATCTGTACTGATGTGACGTGACCTCTCATATCAACCTGCTGTCACCAGTCATTTGCTTTTTTTTTTATACACATTTTTTTTAAAGATTTATTTTTATTGTTTTTGACAGAGAGAGAGAGAGCGAGAGATACATAGACAGAGAGAAGGGGGAGGGCCCAGAACAGTCTCCATAGTTGCACATCATTGGTTTTTCCACGTAGTTTCATTCCACAGGTGGGCGGGGCTGCACAGGGCAGGAACTGGGCCGGGGTCTTCACCCCGGTGAGAACTGAACTGGGGGCACTCCCCAGCTCAGCATATGGCTCCACACGGGCCGGGGCCGGGATTCGATCCTCGGTCTCCAGGGCTGCAAAGTGAGCGCTTAACCCACTGAGCCATCCCGGCTTCCCCTCATTTGCTTTTTAAAGTGAGGCAGGTGACCCACACATGAATAAATGAAGATATTCCAATTTCCAGAGAGATGTATCATTATTTCTCTTCAGCTATTGGCTCTTTAAACTTTTCTACAAACCTAGGGGAAAAGACGCCGACCTCCCATGAACTCCAAACTCCACACCTCTCCCCCAGCATCTCTAGCAGGCATCTCACAATGAACGCGTGCAAACAACTCTTTATCCCTCATCCCAACATGCTCCTCCTGGCTCTTTCCTGCCTCAGTAAACACACACAGTGGCCAAGCCAAACTCTGAAGAGCCATTTTTTAATTCCTTCTTTTCCCCTTTCTCTATTTCATCAGCAAATCTTGTTGATTCTACTTCCAAAATATATCCTAAATCTATACACTTTTTTCCATCTCTCCTGCTAGTCCAAGCCAGCATCTCTCATCAGGACTACTGTACTCACCTTCCAACTAAATATCCTGTATTTGCCATCCCACCCCCCTAATATATGTTTTCCATAGACACTCTGAACACGTTTTGTTTTTTTAATTTTTTTTATTGTTTTGACAGAGAGAGAGAGAGAGAGAGAGAGAGAGAGAGAGAGATACAGAGACAGAGAGAGAACTGAACTGGGGGAGCTCCCAGTTCAGCACATGGGTCCGCACGGGCCGGGACCAGGATTCGATCCTCAGTTCCCAGCGCTGCAAAGTGAGTGCCTAACCCACTGAGCCATCCCGGCTTCCCCTGAACTCGTTTTTAAAAATGCACTGGCTTCTGTCTCTCTCCTGGTTAAGTCCTCCAGTGTGTCTCCATAACATTTAGAATAAAACCCAAATTTCTTCCCTGGGCCCACAGAGGCCTCGCCGGAATCCAGCCCCTGGCTGCTGCCTGACTTTGCAGCCCCCTCCCTCACCCTGCGGGCCCTTCCTCAGCCCTCTGGCCTCCTTTCTGTTCAGCAGGACAGGTTGCGGCTGGCACAGGGGGGCAAGAGCGTTTCCTCTGCCTGCGAACTTCTTTCTTGGGATCTTAAATTCACTGCCCCAGGTATCACTTCTCAGAGCAATTGTCATTTTCGAAGAAAAAAACCTTCCCTACTCACCCCACCCCACCATAGTACTCTTTTATTGCCCTCATGGTAAGGGGATCAGAGCATGCACCCCACATAGGCTGCCTCGGTCTATCGATTATTTTGAGCTGAAGACAATTGAAAAACTGCAGATGCAGGAAAAGGCTCTCTTCCCTTCCCCTTTTCTTTCTAAAAGCAGGGCCCAAATTGCCTGTGAGAAAGATATCCTGTTGGTACCAGGAAGAATAGAATATTCTTATCCCTGGAGATGGGGAGTTGACACCATGAACCTGCACAAACAAATCTTATTAAAATGACCAATATCTTCCATTAGTTCCCCCCCACACACATATTTTCTAGTCACTGTCCTACAATTTACTACCCCTAGAAGCTCAAACCCTCTCTCCTTTGTCTAGTTACTTCTTCACAACTTATTGTCCTTTGTTAAAATGGCTCATAAACCCCGGAGGCTAACTGTTTCTTTGGGATTTGAACTTTTTTTCTATGAAGTCCCACCCACCACCCTGCCAGGTAAAAATATTAACATCAAATAAAATGTGTATGCTTTTCTCATGCTAAGCAAAATAAGCCAGACAGGAAAAAAAACAAACAAACCAAAAACAATACGCCTTCACTCTTACATGGAATATAAAATTGAAAGCAACAAAGAAACAAAAACTCATGGACACAGTCAATAGTGGTTATCTGAGGGGAGGGGAAAAAAGGCGCGGGATGTATTAGAGGATTGTACACCTGGAATCTATGTAACTTTTACTAACCCACGTCACTCCAATAAATTTAACAGTAAAATAAAATGTGCATGCTTTTCTACTGTTTGTCTGTCGTTTGCCAGCTCATTTGCATGCCCCAGCTACACAACATGAGAGTAGAGGCAAAGTTTTCCTCCTCTATAATAGTATTTACTTATCAAATTTTTCATTGCTTATTCCTTTAGTTGATATTTTATTTAATGTCCTCCCCATGAAAATATAATCTCAATGAAGTAAGAGGATTATTGGTCCTCTTTACCACCATATCTATAAACCTGGCACATAGTTGGCACTCAATAAAAATATTGCTGAACAGCTAAATCTGTACAGAGGTAATGTAGTTTTAGCTCCAAGGAGAGTGAGATGGCTGAGAAAGGCAATGTTGAAAGAAGAGTCTCGACTCCATTGATGGGATTGTTTGTTTCAGAGCCCATATGCAGGCCAAGCTACCACCTTGACTGAGCTTTTACTAATTGAAGCTAATAGACCTCCTAGTTTAAAGGGAAAGTGAGGCAACTGTGAAGGTTTGAAGAAAGTCAAAGTAAACTACCAGAAAAAAGGCATTGTGACTAATACACAGCAGGAAGTCTGAAAGTTAAAATAATCAGCAAAGAGTAAAAGCCCAATTTTAAAACATAGTTTCAACATAGAATCCTGAGGAGAGAAAAGGGATGGGGTTGGGCTCAGGAAGGGAGAGCAAGACAGAGGGAGGGAGAAATTAGCCATGTTCACTTCAACAGTGGATTCAAACTAACTTCCCACCAATAGCATATATACATGTATTCAGTGGGGAGAAGGATAGTCAAAAGAATATTTTATTATAAACAGAAATAAAACATGTCTGATGTAGGAGCATTTGTCAAGTTGACGGTGATAACAGCCCCCCAACAATAGTGGGTTTGCAGAGTTACCTCACCGCTTCTGAGGGCCCATAATGGCCTCGTTAGGTTCCGTGTACCACGGGAGCCTTCCCATGCCCAGCCTGCTGTGGTTGATCTCATGTACTGTGGATAGAAAAGGAAATTAAAATGGATAGAAATGTATAATGTGTGCAGGGCTACAGTGGTTCTTCTCCCTCTGCAATCAGTAGCTTATTAGCCAAGACATAGCTATAAAGTGTTTGTTAGGGAAATTATGCCACAGCACAAAATGAAATGATTACACATCAACTTTTTAAACGCAAGAGGTGTTACATACACTCACACATGTGTACACACACACACACATTCTTTTTGTATACCAAGAGATCTTCATAAAGTGGCTGATAAATATAAAAATTATTCTAAAAATCATATCATTTTTTGGCTATTTCTGCTTTTTACTAATATTTCAGAAAATACAGTTTGTGATTTTTTTTAATTGGGTTTTTAAAAAGGAGTATCATAAAGGAAATTATAAATGGAAAGTTATGCAAAAATAAATTTGATAAGCAGCACTCTCCTTGTCAAAACAAGCCTGCAATGGAAAGGAAATGAATTTGAAGAGATGTTTAATTGCATCGTCTCTCTCTCCAATCCATTTGCACATCATTCGATGTCACTGATGTCAATTTATTAGCAGTGTAGTGGCTGAGACACATTAGAATCAAACTGCCCTGTGTTTCCAGTGCAGCTGGAGCATGCCCGTGCTGAGTGAGTCACTTAATCTTTCTGAGCCAAACTTTTCTCATTTGTAAAACGGGGCCATAGGAGTGTTGTAAAGATAAAATGAGACAACATATATAAAACATCTGGCACAAAATGGTGTATAGTCCACAGTCCTAGTGCTTATTATTAACTAACTTCATTTCATAAATATTTATCACGTTCAAGGTGCGTCAGGTGGGTGGCAGGGCTGCCTGTGAGATTATAAAGGTTGTGCACAAAGCAAATGCACAGACCACCATTTACATCATTATCCTAAGGACCAGCATCCTGGAGCCAGTAGGATACATCCTGGGAGTCATAACAGTGGAAAATAAAGTGGGTAAAGCTTACACTCTAATAGTTATTATTTATTATTATGACTTCATACTTTATAAAAACTTTACCATTCGCCATAAGAACAATTTGTAAACCAATAACTCCTATGTAAGCACTCACCAAATATTCATTGTTATGCTAAGGAGAGTAGACAATGGAGAAGGAGTAGAGGGTTTGCCTTATTTCTGCAACTAAGTGGTTCAAAATCCAGTTGAGGAGTCAAGATCTACAAAATGGGGACAAAATACCGTACATTGAAGTGCTCATTTGCACAATCAAATTAAATACAGGCAGGCCTCACTTTTCACACTGTATGGGACTGTAAAAATGACTGCACGCTGAAGCCATGCAAAGTGATCTTAATCACCAACACAAAAAATTATGATTACTGCACAACCTTTAGAAATTTTTGTGAAAACATTACAAATTCTGTAAGGCCAATTATAAATGTATAGGGAAAAATTTTTTTAAATAGTAAAAAGTAACCTGAGTAAACTATAATTTAAACCATTAGCACATTGAGGATTAAAGTATTTTACTTCCTTATAACAATACATCCAGGGTAGTTTCAACAGTACTTGCCTTCTTCTCATCATATAACTTACGGTACATCTTTTCTACACCTTGGCAAAATTGTCATCTTCCTTTCCAACCTCGGAGCAGCTTCCATCATTTTATCCTTTGCACA
This sequence comes from Craseonycteris thonglongyai, assembly GCA_004027555.1. Lineage (NCBI taxonomy): Eukaryota > Metazoa > Chordata > Mammalia > Chiroptera > Craseonycteridae > Craseonycteris > Craseonycteris thonglongyai. The sequence goes on along the minus strand of PVKE010045042.1, from coordinate 4,291 downwards.
TTCAATGTCATGAAGTATCTCTAAGAGTTTCTTTAATGTGAACTATTTTCCTGGAGTCACTTCCTCTGGGACATCGTCATCCTTTTCATCACAACTACTTGGCTCATTAATGTTGCTAGGTCGGTCTTTGCTAAGTGTGTCTGGCTGCCTAACCAGAGGGGTTCACACTGCCACAGAGTCAACGTTCCAAGGTCAGCTATTCAGTCTATAACTCCATTGACACTGGATTTGAATTTCACGTCCAGCATTATCTCTTTTCATGATTTTGGTTCACTTTCATCTTTGTTGGTTAATTCACTCTATTGATTAACCATTTCTGAAATACGTCACAGAGTTTATCACTGGGTGACAAGGAGGCAAAGCAAGTGCCTACCTTACTATCTGAGAGTGAACTGAATCACAGAGGCAGTGGCATACCATTCAGACTTTGGAGGAAGTGATGTGATTGGTCATGGATCTTGATGCACATTTGTTATTTACTTAGTGATTTGTATACCAAAGTACTAGAAGCAAAGTTGTGCAATTACTCCCAGCTCGTATACCAGACAGCATGGTAACTAAAATTTGAACTGTGTTATGGGGGACTGTGTTATTTAGTTAAAATGTATTAACTGAAATTCATGCATATCAGCCATGCAGACGGCTGCTTCTTCTACATTATCTCTGTTAGTTTTCAGCAAATATCAATGGAAAATATATTCTTGTGATAGAAAACAAACTTCTGTTATAACTGAATTGGATTAAACATGGAAGGTTAATAAGGGTACTACATCACAGTGAAGTGTTAAACATGTACCTTAATATCACATAAAAATGCTAATAAACATCTACTAAGTCATACAGATTAGTGCATCTACTATACAGTAGCAATGGCACTAGAGGACAAAGTCTAATGGTAGCTGGTGTTTTCTGACACTTAATTCCAACTTTTATTTTCTTCTATTTTTGCCTCTTCTTTTCCTTTCTCTTCTATTGAAATTCAAATACAATTCAATGTACTATATTTTATTAAAAATAGCAATACAAAGACTAACTTTTATAAAACTATAGCTTCCTATTCTTTTCGTATCCTTCTATCTGTTTTTATATGTCTAGCTATATATATGGATAATGTTTTTCTACTTTTAATAATGATAATATCAGTATGAAGAGGTAGAAAAATGAGGTGATTTTTTTTCATGTTCATGTTTGTACTGTGGGCATTGTTTGAATTCTTCATGAGCAAGGATGAACAAGTTTAATGTTTACAAGAGCAATAGTGATGTTTCTTAAAGTCAAAACAAAAAATTAGAAGAGTTTTAAAAATCATTTAAATAGGTCCTTTAGGATTTTCCTAAATCATCTAATTTTCTCACTATTTCCTCAAGCAAGGCACAATTTAGCATTTTGAATGGCAAAATTTATCCTTAATCTTTTCTACTACATTCATTTTATAAACTTGATTCTTCTTTTTAATAGGAATTGACAATGGCCAAGATGCTACTACAAAATAATCAATTGCTTCTTCTTTAATTAAGCCCCTGAAAGCAGTATTCCTCTACTATTAAAGATCTTATCAAATTTTCTTTTTATTGATGAACTTGTAAGCTCCATGAGAGCAGGAACCATGTCTTCTTCATTCTTGTAGTACAGGTACGCAATAAATATTTGTAGGTATAAAATAATTTTTTTTTATTTTCTTTAAGAAATTAAACAAATGCTGTGCTAATAATAAAGAACTAGCTTAAAACTTTGCCTATATTTTTGTTTTGCTTTGTTTTGTTTTGAAACTCAGAATGTTTGCATTTAGGACTGTACAGAGAGGCCTCAGATTCTCGGAAAACACTCAGATTTATGTTCAAACATTAAGTAATCATCAATGGTAAGGAAAAATTAGAGAGAAGCCATCCAACTGTAAATTTTGCTTCAAATGACACATTCTTACAGTAAAATATACTCGTGTTTATTACGTTGATATAGAATGATACCTGCTTCTAGCTTGACAAAGCGACCTTGTGCTTTTTTCCTTGATTGAACAGATCGATTTAAAAAACAAACCAGAACAAACACATCTACTTACACTGTGTTCTCAATCTTGCTGTGCATATACTCAGAGTTCGTTTTTTGACTGTTTTTTCCTTCTTTACATCACCTTCTGGGAGTTCTGCTTCTTTATTAGCCCTCTTTTTCTATTGATATAAAGAATTCCAAACCTCTCTCCTGCCCTGAACTGTCACCCGCAAGGCCTCTCTAATTTTGCATTTATAATCCCTTACATGTCTCGTGATCCCCTAAAAGTTAGTAGTTTGATAGAATTCTCTCCCATTTTAGTCACCGAGGTCAGTCCCAAAATGGACTCCCAGTCTGAAACAGTTCCTCACATTGGTTTTTCTCTTCTGGTTGTTCTGATTTGCATCAGGTCAGCCAGTTAGTGTTTAGAACACTTGCTTCCTCTTCTTCATTTCCTCCACTCCTGACTGAATCCTAACCCTCCCTTATACATGGACTTGTCCAACAGCCTGCACCCAGCGCTCCTGATCCCAACCCATTCTGCCCTCAGCACACAGAATGGACTCTCACCCAGCATTTCCATCACTGTTCCTCTGCCCACTAGCATCTACAGGGTCTTCCAAAAGTTGACTGTATTTCATCAGCGTCTAGACAAGGACGTCTATTATCTATCTCCTTTTCTTATTACATTTACTAACTTCTTGTGAGAAACGGCCCATTTTAATCAAATTATTTTCACACACTTTCCTGTGTGAAACCTCTTTTCACCTCAGACGCCTTACCAAAGCCTAGTACATACCTGCCTGTCTTTCTGACCTCACTTCCTACCACCCTTGCCACAGCTGACTCTGCTAGAGCTCACTTGGTTCTTTTTGTTGCTTCCCATTCAAGGCCCTTTGCAGTAGCTTTGTCCTCAGCTTTGTCCCGGGTCTTTGCCCAGATCATTATACCGCGGGCTTCTTGTCATCGTTTGGGACTCACTACAAATGCTATCTTCTCAGAGAGGCCTTCCCTGACCGTCCTGTGGAACGTACATTCACAGCTGCTACTGGTCCCTCTCTTCATCTTGTACTATACATAGTACTTCATATTATTATTCACCTGTTTATAGTCTGTTTGTGACACTGGAAAATCCAGCTCACAAGAACCCAGACCTTGGCTGTCTTGTTCACAGTCTAGAACAGTGCCTTGCCCCCAGTTAGAACTCATGGAATATTGTTAAACCAGATAGAGTGACATAATTTGTTACTCCCTGGTTAAGCCGACCCATTTTTTACACTGTCTTGCATATCTGTTTGCATATTCTCAGTCACATGTTCTCTTTATTCTTTTCTCCTCTACCGAAATCCCTTTACTGTTTCTTTTTATCAATTTGTGTCAGTCACTTCCTTCAAAAATCTAGCTCAAATGTCACTGGCAAAATCCTTCTCAAATTTTTCCTGATATGAGCACTTTATTACTTCTTCTCCCCACAGGATTGATCACCATTATTTTCATATTATCGCATGCTTTTTAAAAGAAATTTTAACATGTTGCTCTATAACTAAACTTTTTTTTTTCTTTTTGAGTTGCCTAATTGTTTTTTGTTGAGAGAAAGTATAATTAAGAAACAAAAACTTTGGACTGAGAATCCTGGATAACAGTTCCAGGCTTTGGACAGGCCACTTCCCACATCTATGAAATGCAAGTTAGTCCAGAACAGAGATTGCAAAATGGCAGCCCTCAGGTTAAATAAGGTCCACAGATGAATTTCATTTGGTTTTAGTAAAACTCAAATTATTTGGCAATGTTTAAAGATTGGGAAAGTTGTAGAGAACTTGGATTGGAGGGAATTCTACCCTCTCAAAACAACAAAAGAAAAAATCAGATCAGATGACAAGAGAACTCTATTTCTGCATGGCAGCAAATTCACTGAGAAGGGGTAGGGACTCTGACATGATGTGGTGCCCAACTGGCCTGGCACTTCATTTGCTTACATTAACTCTGTGTTGGAGTTTGAATATACAGCCCCAAGACTGCCTCATCTCTGAAGTCCCTTCCAACTCTGCATACGAATGATCCTGAATAAATAAATCTTATCTCTCTACCTGGACTTAAAGTTCCTGAAAGGCAATGCCTGGTGCTTCTCCTTTGCTTTGCAGAAGTCCTAGGCATCAAGCAGATGCTCAAAAGTTGTTTGTTGTTGGGGAAGCCGGATGGCTCCGTGAGTTAAGCACTCACTTTGCAGCCCTGAGGATCGCAGATCGAATCCCAGCCCCGGCCTGTGTGGACCCATATGCTGAACTGGGGAGTGCCCCCAGTT